>CAEGAF010160947.1:0-21760 GCA_903067075.1 Micropoecilia bifurca
TACTTTCCATACTTAAGTACAAGAAAATTCTGATACTTTAAGACTTTAACTCAAGTAACATTTCAGTCAGTGACTTGGACTTTTAGCAAAGTCATATTTTGGAGAGGAACCTTTACTTTTACTTGACTATGAGATTTCAGTACTTTATACAACACTGGTCCTGTCCTTAAAATACGGAAAGCTTATTTTAAATGTTAGCTCATAGCCGCCCAGTGCTGTAGCTCTGCTGTTAAACTCTTGAGAGATTTCCGCTGCGCTGCTGTCTGAAAAGTCATTGTCTCAAAGCTTGTTGGCTGCTTATGCGGTGAATAAGCCATAGTTGGGGGTCAAGGGAGGTTAAAAGGGTGGGGGGGTGGAAGTAGCTGTAAGAATAGATCAAGAGGAGGGGAACAGATATGTGACGGGGAGTGGCGGTGAAATATCTTATACTGTAGATGTGTGCATTTGCACTGGAGAAGATAATGCTGCGTTTTCTAATAGGAGGATGAGAACTGCTCTTTAGGCAGAAGTAAAACTCTTCCTAAAATATAGAACATTAGCTAAACATAACTTTTTCTTTATTTGTTAAAGTACATTTTAAAATTGAACATAATCGCTGTTCTTAATTGTCCTGCTTGCAGGGTGTTTATAGATAGTGGTTTAAATCAAATGAGTTGCTAAAAATGCAAGCTATCTAAAAAGTCTGTGAGCTCAGCCTTGCATTGTAATTTTTTGTTTTGCGTGGATAGATGGCTCAGTAGTCGGATGATACAGTAGATTAATCTGATTTGTTTCCTGCTGGGCTTGAAGAGTGCAGGTTTCGGTGGCATAATAACCCAGTGGCCTTAATCCAACTCTGTAGCCACTAGGGCAGTGTGTGCGGTTTCCTCTGCTGCAGCTCCACTCTTCATACAAATGCTTAAATGAAATAAAAAAATAAAAATAATAATGATTTTTTTCAGGGTGCATTTTACAATTTAAATCTTCCTATTTAAGCAACAAATCTTAAACAGAACTACTATATAACGATAATGTTGACCTTATTATTGAAAACAAAAATTACACTCAAATAAATCTTAATAATCCTTAATTTAATGAATTAGCCAGGACTATTGAAAAAAATAAAAATCCATTAATTACATTAACATAATACATGCATGTACTATGTTTATAGATACATTGGTTTCTAAGGAAATAAATTAAAATATAAAATTATCAATAAAATAATTAAAAATGTGCATCTCATGAACACAGGTTCAGTTAAAATGATTCTTAAATTCATTTTAAAACACTAAAAGTTAATGTAGAAGTCGCCTTAGCATAAAACACAGCAAAATTAAAAAACTATTCAGTTTGCTTTTAACAACCAGAGAACTCAGAGACATCCTACTGTCTTTGTGGATGTTTTTCAAGTTAGGCGAAAAAAGACAAAAGAAATTATGAAATTTTTCACCCATTTAGTTCCTATGAACGGTCTCAGCATCAGGTAGTTTATCTGGCGCGGTCCCTGCAGACCACACAGACCTCAGCCAGCCTCTGATAAAGCTGAGGCAGCAGCTGAGTGCGTCTGCCTCCAGGCGAGTACAAATATGATGCTATCTGGCACTTCTGGGCCAAATATGTTCATTAATACCGTCAAAACTGTGTCTTTAATAAGCTCTCGGCATCTAATGTGACATGCATGCTGGAATAATAATAGAGATCAGTGGTTTGCAGTTGACTCACTGACTCATAAACAGATAAATGAAGAAAACAGTGAAGAAAACAATATAGTTAGAATATGCGGTGAAACACTTTTGTTTTTATAGTAACACAAAGTCAGAATCGTCACCTGAAAGAGCTATTTTAGATACGAGTATAATTACCTGAAAATCCCAATTTTAGGAAGGAAGCAGGGGGACAGACTGTGCTAAAGCTTGTGCAGATTCTGAGGAGCACTCGGCTTTTTGAGGGGACTAGGGAGCTTATTTCCACAGCAGAGTGGGGGAACTGGAGCCTAATGTGCTTTACCTTAATGAGACGGGGGGGATGTTTTCATGTTTTCATAAAGAGATGCAGTTTAGATGAACCCTTGAGTTTTGGAAGAAGTCTGTTGTTGGAATAAAAATGAGAATGTCTCAGGAAGCTATATTCTAACATCTTAAATAAATCTTGTTCCTCCCATTGTCATGTGGAGCATTCCAGGCATACCAGAGCCGGAGACATTAACTGTACATACAACAGATTAAACAATGAGCAGGAGGCAACAGACTGCAGAAGCAACACTGTGGCGGCTCGTTTTCTGCTGCAGATGCTGAGCGGTTTATTCATGAAGTTGCACACGTGGGTGTTTTAGTCCTGTTCTTCATTTTATGTGTGGTTTCTATAAATTTCCCTCTCCTGGTACTTCTTAGTTGGGCAGCATTTTTGTTCTTGTGATTTACTGAGCCGGTTTAATTTTGCCTGATAGACTTACGCTTTGACACCTCGTTCATTGTCTGACCGTGAGAAATGAGGCTGTAGTTTCAAGGACTTGAGCCGTCTGCAGCTTATCTGTAATACAGGCTGATGTTCTTCCTGGACCTCTTGTCATGTCTACAGTATGAACTGACATGTTAGACCTCGTCACTGTCTTTGTCCTCAGTGGTCAGTGCAAGAAAAACAGATTTAAGCAATGAAATGTGCTGCCCACAAGGTTAAAACTAAGCAAAAAAAAAAAAAGAAAGACTTTTTTAAGTGCCAAAATAAATGTAAAAAAGCCCATTTCCTATTGCATCCCAATCCCCATCAGTTTAAAGTGTTGCTCCTTCATTTAAGTCATGTTTTGCTCTAGTATGTGTCGTCTGTTTATACAACTTCCTACAACTTTTCATTGGCAAGGTCATTATTATTTTTTTTACCTCTGCTAAGGTCAGTAGCAATAATATTAATGATACTTCACTGTGAAGGGATATCTTGTGGAGTCCCTGAAAACGAGTCAAGCCATATAAGATTAGACGTTAAAAATAAAAAGTTGGTGACAAAATGATAATATTCAAAAGCGGATTGTCATTTTCGTGCCAAATGAAGGTAAAACTAGAGTCAAAATGATGACATGGTGAGTTTTTAACAATGAAAAAACCAAAACAAGGAGCGTAAAAACTGAGCCAGGAGTGGAAATGGCAAAAGAACCAGGTGAGCTAATCAGTGGTGATGAGGAACAGCTGCGGCAGAGAGAAAACAGGAAATAAAGGAAGAAACATATTAACACAGAGAGTTGAACTGAAGACAGAGAAGTAACTGAAAGATAAAACTAAGAAACCAAAACAGCCCAGGATTGTGACAGGGATTTGCTACTCCTGCTCAAATACGTCTACATCAGTCTGATGACTTTAATCGCCCGCCCACCACAGCATGTCTTTGAAGGAGTGGGTTGCACACGGCAACTCTGATGCTGGATCAGCCACAGATCAACTCAAACTCAATAACTAAACAGCTTTCCTTGTGTCATTGTCACAGGAAAGTCTTGCAATATTTCTGAAATGAATAAAAAAAATAACATTTCAGTTCAGAGTTAAAGAAACTTTCATTCTGCCCCAAAAATGATAGAGACTCCTTGCATGTGGATGGAGACTGTAAGTCAAATATCTTGAGGTGCTTAAATTAATTACTGTGTTAAAGAGAGACAAAACGCAAAGGTCTCAGATTAGATTTGGATTATGAACCCTTTCCCCCCATGCCACCACCACCACCACCCCACTACTTCCATTACTCCCCTCTCCCCTCGCAATCATCCTGTCCTTCATAAAAAGAGCTCAAGCACAGCTCCAGGCTCACATGCATCATATAAAGGAGATAACCATTTTTGCTTTGTGGAGAACACTTTGCATGGCAACAGCAGGTCTGAATAGAGAGCAGTTCTTTGTTTGGATGGGTGTGGATGGATCCTCTGATGCTGGACTGGAGCAGAAATCATGTCTACCAAAATCCCGCTGAAATTTTTTTTAAATTATAATACCTTCATTTAAATTGTTGCTTTTCCTGGATCAAACCAAACTTGGCATTCAACTTTCACAATGAATGGTGAATGATGAAAATGCCAAATTCTCGAAGCATATACTTCCGTTACCCGTAGAGAAGTGAAACAGCGCCACCTCGTGTCCACATATGACAATTACATATGGAGATCTAAGACCTGAGTTGGTGAAAACAACGTTAACTTCATGTTGGTGCTTTACGTGTATTAAATTATAGTTCAGTATTTTTTTATTCTACCACTGAATATATGAACACAATCAATCCTGTAATGTTTAAGCAGGAAAGAATGGATGTCTTATTCCTCTTTATGGATAAAAATGAGTCAATCTGGAAAAATTGTGTCACTTCAACAAGTAAAGGTATCTAATTCCTTTATGTCTTATTTTTATTACATAAAAGTGAACAATTTGGAAATATTCATTACTTGTTTTATTGTCAATATATCACTCCATGGAAATATCTTCACCAAGTTGGAACTAAGCTTGAGTTGATTTTTTTTTCTTCATCTGTAAAAAAGAAATGGGCTGCATTGTGTTGCAGCTAAATGCTCAGTTCCCCTACAGCAACAAGTTTCTGACTTCAGGCCAGGCCCTTTGTGTATGGAGTTTGCACATTCTGTCTGTTTTTTCTCTGAGTACTCCAGTGTCCTTCTACATTTCATATTTTAGATTACTTTAGGTTTCTCTTAGCTGGATGGTTGTTTCTGCCAACAACAGACAAACAGCGTGCATCCCTATACTGACCACTGGAGATAGAAAACATGCTGCATGGATAATCAGGTAGGACATTTGAATGAAAATAAGAAATGTGTTTAGAGTAATTTTATTCTACAGACAACATTGATATGTGCTAAATGTTATCTTTATAAGGAAATGGTGAGTTTCCTGTGATTTGATCAAACCTGTCATTTAGCTTCTATCCTGACTGATGCTCATTGTTGAAAAATGCAAATAACTCCATAATAAAAAGTCACTACAAATCTAATTCGGGTTCAAAACAGAAACACTGTTAGATTGTGAATTAAAATATGAATAGATACAGTTTCATTAATTCCCAAAGCTTTACATAACTATCTGACTCATTACGTTTTCACTTCTGTTGCTGAGTTTTGATGGTGGAAGTTCTGCGATCAGATAGTATTTCCAGTCAAATAAGGAACTCATCTGAATATGTGGGTGTTTTCCTTTTATCAAATGAGTCAGACTCCCAAAAGGTCAAATTTCTTCTTGTCTAAAGAAAAGTTAATATTTTGAGATGTGCATAAACCTGATTAGGAACTTTTATTGAAAGCTATGTTTCATTAAGTAGCAGAGAAACAGTTTGCACTGAAGAAGAACCAGACCATCATGTAAACATTATTAAGAACATAAGGACTTTCCTGAGTAACTTAAAACATCTTGAACTTTATTTTTGTTGCTGTACAAGAACAGTTTATTAATTCAGTTTGACTTCATATAGTTACAAAACGTTTCACATTCCTTTCATAACATCCTAAAGCTTATTTTTGACACAAATATAGTTCAGTACTTCACCGGGATATAAAAAAAAACATCATTACGCTCCTATGAATGGGAACCTGGCCCATCATACAGGAAACAAAAACAAAGAATGAACAGCTTTATCCAGGCTATAGAGACATGAAGAACATTTAGTAATACTGATAACCTCTGTTACTGCCAATAATACTGCACATGATTGCAAAATTAAAAACTTTCTGTAAAAAAATAATGTTCAGTAAACACACACTATGAGAAAGGATGTTTAAGTTGAGCACAGGCTCCCCACATGGGTTTTATAAACTGCAGATAGGATTCCGCTGCTTGATTTCATCAAGGATGCTTTCTAGTTTAGTTCCTATGGAGCTAAACTGGGGATCCCTCATGGTTTTAGCCATCTCTTTGAGCTGCTCTGAAGTAGCCTGGGCCAGCCACGCTCTGATCACATCTACAAGAGGGCCTCGCTGCTTTGGTAGAGCTGAGTCTCCAGTGAAATCCTCCTCTTGATCCTTATGAATGATCCTGTTGTAGGGGGGGAAAGATGATGTTTTAAGCTTTAAAGAAAAGAGAAAACAATAGATGAAAAATGTCAGCAGAAAAGTTTGACTGTGATCTCACTTGTGAATAAGTCTTTTTAAATCTCTTCTTGGTATCCTGCTCCCAGTGAATGATGCAGACAGGACTGCTCTGAGGTCATCACCTGTGGATGAGAATACAAGATGTTTCGATTAAAGTCTAAATCCCTCGCCTTACCAAAACTTACTAACCTTCTCTGTGAATTTCATTAGAGTTTTGAGTCATATGACATTCCAGACTCGATGTCCTTACCTCCATTTGCAAGACTTTCACAGGTGCCACAAACTGTGTCGTGGAACGCTGAGCCTTGGAGGAGCATGATGTTGTCCCCTGAGCAGTCCTGATGTTTTACACACTGATCCGAGGCAGAAGATGAGCTGGAAAAATACCCTTTGGGACATTTTTCACACACGGTGTCGTTTTTTGGTGTACCTACGACAGAAACCACCCCCCCAAAAAACAAGTGTCATTACATTGAATTGGGAGAAATTGTGAAATAATCTAATCGTTCATATTAAAACCTGACTATGTGTAATAAAGCTGGTGTTACCTATAGCCTGAACTCCATGTCCAGGGCCGCATTCTGTGTGTCTGACACAGAAGTCGTCCATCATGTAAAACCCTGCTTTGCAACGACAGACTCTGTTGTTGACTGGAGAGCATTCAGTCTCCACCTCCTGGTTCTGTGAGCAGAAGGTGTTGCAGTACAGACACCTGTTGATGTAGTTCCACAGCTCCGTGTAGTGGTCGCTCTGACATGGAGCGCACTGCGTTTCCATGGCGGCAGTGCAGTGAGCGGTGCGGTAAGTTCCCGGCCTGCACTGTTTGCACTGGAGAGTTGCACCTGTTGTCCGGTCTCGGTATTGGTAGGTGGGAACCTCTGCGGCGCACAAGAGAATCCCAGGGAGCAGGAGCAGGACTGACAGGGAGAGCTGAGGAGAGAATTATTAAAGGATGAGAAATGACACATTCATTTCTCATCCTGCTCATTTTGGTCCCTGGTTATCCCATTTTCTTTTAAACACAACTTATTGCAGGTGTCACAGCCATCCTCTAAAACATAATTTTTTTTATAAAAAGTACATGCTGTATCTCTCAATTAGTTAGATAAACACATGAGTAACCAGCCCTTTTTCATTTAAAATGCTCTGTCATGTTTGTTCAGATTTGGAAAAAAAAACCCCTCTAATTTGGCATCAATTCAAGTAAAAATATTTGAGTTTCATTCATTATTAAAGCTATCATTCAGACACTCACCGTGCTCATGATGTCTTCACTTCTTTAAAGTAGATTTGACATCGGGAGCAGATTCAGTGACTTTTATAAGGAAGTTAATGCGTAGGTGGTTTTTCTGTGGTGTAATCTTTTGATCAGCTTACGCTGAAAGGTCAATCTGGTTCCATGTGATGCACACATGCACAGAGATATAAATCAGGTCGCTAAGATACGCTTGTCAACCACGACTGCTACATGTGACTAAGTAGCAGAAAATCTTTTCAAAAAGCAGATTTTCTTTCATTTTAATGGACACAGAGTGATTGCATGTAGCATTGAATCATCTAGTGAAAACATGTTTCTCCCATGTTCATGAAAATGAGGAAAGTAAATAAAATATGACAATATTTTAAAGACTCAAACTTAAATTAAATTAGCTTGGCTTCAAATCAATGCATGCTGAACTACCTGCTAAATAAGTCCAGGCAGAAATGATTGTTTTGATCTGATTAATTCACATTTACAGAGCTTTTAAATAATTTAACAGATAACACGCAGACAGCGGCCTCAGCTCTTCTCAACATGCTGGTCACTTTCTTAAAACAAAAGGTGAAAGTATCTCATTACATGATATGAATTGACTGACATTTGAATTACATGAAGTAAAGATGAACAGCGCTCTTTAAATAACTACAAAGACATTTTTTCAACGCATGGCTAGATGGTTTGCAAGTTGCTGAAGTTGTTTTAAAGACGTAACAAAAGTTTTCAAGCAAATATACTTTTTTGCACAACTTGTAAAACTCCTGCTTCCCCAGCTTTCAGGAAATGTCTCTTCTCTGACATCTACATGACTACATGTAATTTTACTCCACTTTGTAAGATTTGAAAAACCTGAATAATAATTTTCTGCTCACTGGTAAAAATGAGGTTGATAATTTCCCGCTTTTCTTTGAACATGTCAGTGACTCAGAGATGTGAATAGTAGAACAATCTGCTGAGTTTGAAAAGTTTGGGCAATGTGAGTGCTTGGTGACTCAGACAGATACACGTGTCATCTGTTCCTGTATTCATGGAGCACTAAACTACTGAAAGGCAGCGTCAGAGTTGAACGGCTGAATAGACTCATTTTATGCTTTGCTTGACATTTTGTGATATTCTATGCTTAGTATACGGAATAAGAAAAATGTTACCCCTTTCTTTACTAAAAGGTCTTAAATCCACCCTTTACAATAACAGAAACTTCCATTGTAGATTCAGCTGAAAACATGTTAGAAATGTGTGTCTAATGCAATATAGATATAATTAAATGACAGCTAGTGCTTTGTGTCTGAACAAAGATTGTGCAAGATAAACAGAATAACTTTGTTTTTCTTCTGGGCTGGAGCAGATACTTGTTCCAAATTCCCCCCAAGGATGCGGTTAACTTCTACATTCCAAGAAGTCGGTGCAATGCTTTACTTCAATGAAAATCTCCCGTTGATTATGGCCTGTCAGTGTTTCTTTCACTTTCTCCAGAAGCACAGAAGCATGCAGGAGGTTCCCCCATGGACCGTAAGTGACCAGTATCCTTCTTTGAAGAGATTAAAAAAAAAAACGTACACTGGAAGAGGAAATGAATCAGCTCTTTCCCTTTCATTAATAAAAAAACTATACCATCAATACTCTGACAACAGAGAAGCTAGCTGGTCAAGCCATAACATTACAACTCGTATTCAATTGAAATCAATTTGGTTTATTAACAAACATCTTTCTCTCACTATCAACATGCAAATCTTTCTGATGGAAAAGAAAAATGGGGATCAAATCAGATTAATGAATGACAAGATGAAATAGAGTACTGAATAATAATTTCAAAAGAAATTGATTAACAAAAAAGGAAAGAAAGACAAAGCTCAGCAGAGCCACGATGTGACTAAACACAGCGTCACACGAGAGACATGAGGAAGAATAAACAAAAGGAGGGAGGGTTTCAGACCTGCCCACCACTTTGGAACGAAGAGTCATAAAACCTGACCGTGTATTCAGGCATAACCTTGAGTTATACCAAGGATCTTGACTTTGGTCTCTGTACAACAAAATGATGGCAAGAGGATAATAGTGGGGGGGAAAAGAGAAAGAGGAGCTTTGCAAGAATGAAGGATTATTTCAACTCTGCACAAAATTCAAATCACTTAAGCTCTGATTGTATTTTTGAGAGTTGATCAGATTCAGACATGATATCCAGGGTCCGGTCCAAGAGAAGGATCAACAGCTGGAAGACACGCCGACTGGCTCTGTGGAATCGGGCTCCTCTTCCAGGGGGCTTCTGCAGTGAACTGGACACGGTGTGAGTCTCCCAGATCTCAGCTCTGGCTGATGTAAGAACTTTAAAAACACTGGACTTTCTTTAAAACGTCTCCAGGGGGCTCCTTGAAGGTTTCAACAGTGCTTCTTCCAAACAACAAAAGAGGAGAGGAACTGTCTTTGTTGGAAGTTGATTCTGAAAGACGAGGCTTTTTTTTCTTCCCAGAAGAAGATCAGATAAGATTAGATAAGATCAGCTCTGATCAGATAAGACACAGAGTGATGTTTACAACACTTTCACACTATATGGACGTGTCATGTTTTAAGTGGACTCGTATGCAGAGAGGCAGAAAAGGTATAATGGGAAAAAAATGACGATGAATCAGCCAGAGAAAAACACAAAGAGCAGGAAGGCAAGGAAATGAAGACGATGGACGGAGGAGAGAACGGAAACACGGCACAGAGAGTGAGGGAGACACAACAGGGGAACTAAAGGCAACAAAGAATAACTAGACACAAGGAATAAACAAACATAATAAACTAGAATTACTAACTAAGGACCGAACTAAAGTGAAACAGAAACGAGGCTGATCTAATCAAAACAAGAAGCTAAAAAAAAAACACACAGAACACAAGATCCTGACAGGAACCCAGCAGCAGTGTGATTGACGCAGTGTCGTTGGGGCTTTGGCTCTTTATCAGTTTGGGGGTCTTGAGCTGAAATACAACAATTCAATTCCCTGCTAGTGTCGTTGACATCGATGACCTTAACAAATCTCCAACAATGTCAGCTTGTGCACGGTTTTGGCCACATGTCTCAAGGTTATGAGTTTCTGAGTGTGGAGGTGGATTTAATTACTCTAATGTCGCTGTAGATGTTATGAAGACAAAACCTTCAACCACCTCTTCTGTTCCAGGGAGGTTCTTCTGGCTTCACATAAATGTGTTCTTTCACTTCTCTGTCTTGTAACCAATGTAGGTTAGTTTTTCTAAATCCAGGCCATAGAGCGATTGAAGCATGTGATAGTCTGACAGGTTTTGGTCTTTTTAATAACGTGAAATCAGAAGAGAAAAACGGAAGCTGAAAGTAAAGAATTAGATCATTTTAGGTCAGGATTTTAGTTGATGACAGAAAAGCAAAGACAGGCCATTTTTTTCCGTTCAATGCTTTTTTATAATAAAACAAGACTTTTTTACAACCTGACTGTTGTCAGAGTTTTACAAATCTTCACAACTTAGTTAAACAAGCTTAAAGAGAAACAGGCAGGCATATACAACACGGACCATCCACTTCCAATATAAAAGTGACAAAACAAAATATAAAAAAATATCACTTTAGGGACTTGCAGCATTTCAGAATCCAGTATTTACGATAAAAAAATAATAAAAACAAGCTTTTACACTTTAAGAAAGTAAAATTACACTTTAAATAAAGAAAACACTCAATTGCACTCCTTTATACATTCATATAACTGACCAAAAAAAAATGTAAAACAAACCAGCTTTACTTTGTAGCAGTCCAGAACAAATAAAAATGGACAGCTGAGGAAAATAAATGTATTTCATTATGAAATCAAATTCTTGCTCTCAAACAGCGAGAAAGCTCTAATAGTACAAATCAGAATCTTCAGCCCTTTTTTTGTGAAGCAGCCTCTTGTTTACATCTTAACTAGATCTTAATTTTTAACAGACTCTGGTTAAAAAAAATATATTTCTAGGAAACAGATGTGTGAACACTTTAGCTGTGGGAGTTCTGTTCTTCCTGTTTCAGGCTAATTAGATTCATCCCTACACACATTGATACTGTAGATCCTGGATGACAACATTTGCCTGTAGTATTATTTGTAGAGCAACAAAATATTTTACGTTCTGTATGCTTTCCTTATTCCTCTGTACTCAATGTGCTCTGCTTGGTATTTCCTCCATCCAACACCGTTCTCCCACAAATGACTTTTTCCTCTGTCCAATGGCTGCTGTGTTCTTTTACTTCGTATGTATCTTTTCACGTGTTTTCAGTCGGATGATGCATTTGTGTTTTCGAAATTCTGTCGGCTGCATAGTTTCATGTTTGCGCGTCTCACGACTTCATTCGTTTAGCTGCTTGTGAGCTTTGAAGCACGACTCATCCTGAAACATGCTCATGAACATCTTCTCGTACTTCTTGTGCGCTGACGTGGTCCCTATGATGCGGCTGATTTTCTTGAGGCTTTTGACGAGATACCGCGGCGCTTCCTGGCTGCGCAGCACCCTCAGACTACGAGTCAGGCCTTTGGCTAGATCCAGGTTGTAGTTTGCAGATTTCCACAGGTGGAGGATCTGCAGGAGGTACTGCCTGGGCAGGCAGGTGGAGACCACAGCCTTCACATCCTGCTCCTGGACCTTTACTCCCGGCAGGCTGTTGGTCACTTTCACAAGGTCGTCTACGGTCAGGTTCTTTAGAGCGTTGCAGCGGGAGACCTTTCGCTCACAGTGGTTCACACCTGGGGAAAATGCAGGGACAATGTTATTATGTAGTCAGAAATAAAAGTGTGCAGCTACTTCCATATTTTCTTGTCTTTCCAGGTTTTGTATTTTTTAATTTAGCAACAAAAAATGCTTCAAACAAAATCAAAGTTCACCTCTAAAAATGTCTATAAAAAAGTATTTTTTTTAATTTATACTTTAGTTATTAAGTTGATCAAGATAATCCAGAATTTTTCATTTCTAAACCACAACTTGCTGTTTCTCTGTGGCATGAAACACCTAGCTGCTCTGTGCAACAAGGGAAAAAATAATATATTTCCAACAAAAAGGGAAAATGTATGATTATCTTCAGAACTGAAGCAGTGGTTGCAACAAAGCTGCTCCTCGTCTAAACTTGTCCATGCAGCTTGGCAGTCAAAGAAACGTTTCACTGGTCACTGTTTTCGATCCTGGTCCAAAACCATGACCAGGATCCAATTTTTTTCCAAAAACGTTATATAAATTCCACAGCAACCAGTCATTTTAAGATATCTGTCCACCTCTACACCAGCGAAGTTAATGATTAGATATGAGACATGTTTTGAGGCTTCTAATCCATACCTTGTATGATGCCGTACAACTTGTCCTTGTTCTGCTCTCTCCATAGCCGCAGCAGGTGCAGGACCTGCTGCTGAGGAGAGCACGCCTTCTTCAGCCTCTCCAGGCTCTTCAGATCAACCTTCTGTCCAGGGAGATTCTCGAGGATTCGCTCCAGAGGCACCGAGGACAGTTGCAGCGACGCCAGAGACTGGAAAACTGCTTCTTCACACAGAGTCGCATCTGGGAGGAATTATAGGAGAGAAAATATTTGTGGATTAGGACATACAGCTACTGGGTGCTTACCTGCTAAATATTTGGAGGTGTTCTTCCTCTTACTTATATTTGTAATTCATTAGAAATTAGCCAAATCCATGGCAAGTCCCATACATTTAGCAAATGCATTTAAGCAGAGCTTTAAGTAACTGTTTAAAAAAAGTATTCCTCTATATACATTTTTCATACCAAAAGTTATATTACTGTTAAGCTACAAATTATTCCTCACAGATTTATACTTGAAATAAATTTCATTCAGACATAAAGTTAGGTCTGATAGGAAATTAGATGTCTTACAAAATGTTATATTGAAATATTAACTGCTTTTATTCACATTTGATTTTTAGAAATGGCACGTTAAAAATGACTTGCACTCAGCTAAATAATCACTTTAATAAATAGCTGGGATGTAATTCACTAATATTTCAGTAATGAAGCCTTTTAAAAAAAAAAAAAAAAAAAAAAAAAAGGCTCGCCAGCTTTTTGCACGTAGGATCTTTGTGGATTAGCTTCAAGTCTGACTATGGAAGGCCTTCTTGACATCACCCCAATCTATACCTCTAAAATATTACTTCCAGTTAAACGTTCAAAAAATGTAATTTACTTCAAACCAAACATTTTGGGAGTTTGAATAATTATAGTGACTCTGAACATAATATATTTTGTTAGACTTTTTTTTACTCTACTCGTGTTCTTACGTGTTTTTAACACATCATACCATTTGGAAAAACCACTCAGTCTTTTGTCTAATAAGGGAAACAAAAAACGTTTCAGCAGCACAAAACTGCAAGTGTGAGGCTACAAAGAATACCTTAAAAGGCAAACTAAAAATTTCAAAGAGCAGGGTTTGTTCGACTAAATTTGACTATTATAAAAACGCAGCTGTTCTTGTCAAAGAGGACAGTCCCAATTTGCATATGACATTCAGAGCTGAAGGTAACCGGAAACATTTTTGTGCTTAGATTCATGAATTTGAGCAGGTTGTGAAGCGCTTCTGTGCATATGTGTGGGTTTCTGATCAATTTGCAAATATTAAGTTTCCAGAGTGAGCAAAAAAAAAGGTTCTTTTGCAAACCTAGCGGTTGACTTTACAGTAATATGAAGAAGGCATTTGGCTTGCTTCTCTCCTCCCCTGATGATGTAAGTGTGGTTTTCAGTCATGGCATCTTGAAATCCCTCAAAACTTAACAACTTTGGGAACCACCACTGATCTCAGTTTCACATTTTTCTTCAAACTGCCCGACCGATGCAGGATTAGCTGCAGACAGTTTGTGGCTATGTGCTTTAAAGGAAGACAGCTGGTGAATGAATGTTTGAGGGAAGCATCATTCTGGTTGAGGACTGAGAGTTTTGTGAATGATCTTCCAAATATTCTCCATACAGTGCAGGAGTGTGCCAGGTTCTAGACTTGAGTGATTTCTAAAGCTGCAGGAATTCAGTATCATATTTGAGGCTTTGCCCTTTGAAATATATTTAAGCATCCATCATAGCTGTAGTCTGAGTAACAAAGCCCCAAAAGCTCATTTTGTGTCTCATTTTGACTCAGTTTCCTGTGTTATTGTATTTGAGGATGTGACAGATAAATGGGTAATTGATCCATCATGGGGTCATTCTGAATTTAGCGCCATAAACATCCATTGCAACCCTTGGTGTGTCTCTCTACAGTTGGTTTTCAGACATGCAAGAATTAGTAAAAAAAAAAAAAAGCCTGGAATCTGGAAGAGAAACCGGACTGAGGAAATCCCCCGCTTTGGGGAATGAAATTGACCACAAGTCTGAAATAGCTCAGCTCGGAATGATTTTAGGTTGTTGACAATTGAGGTCTACTCTAAGCGCTCCTACATATGCATGTGTAAAGGAGGGACGTTCTGGATATAAACTAACCCCTTGCTGGAATCGTTCTAAAGCTTTTCACATCCGTTGTGGCCTCTATGTTCTCACCATTGTGGCACAGAGTGTGATGCTGGGAGCACTCCTTGATATCAGGGGAGCCACACAGGCTGTCTGAAGTGGACGTTCCCCATCGCAGAGTCTTCATGCCGAAATCAGCGCAGAGTCTGTGCGGCTGACACGTGGAGGAGCCGCCAGCGGAGAAATAACCATCCGGACAGCGTTCACACACGGTGTCGCTTTCAGGCGTACCTGCAAGACATCCACAAATAATTGTTTTGATTTCAAACTGACAGGATGACAGGATCCCTAACAAAAAAGGAGCAACCTCAAAAGCCACTCGCTTGACCTGTTCACCCTTTTTCATGTTCCAACCTCGATTCCTGTCATCTATTAATGAGATTTCATGTTTGCAGTCAGTCATCACGTAGCTTACAATTGTGCAAGTGGAAGAAAAATACGGAGCGAGGAGAGAGAACTCGCAGTAGCTTGGCACTGCTCTGTCACATAAGAGGAAACAGGCAATATATGACCAGCAATTTTGCACTGGACATACTGTTGCCAACAAAATTTCATTATATGCTTGGGCATACAGATCTATCAAATGTACTGTCTTTTTCAAATGCAAAAAAAACTTCAATAATGTGGCCCTGCAGTTTTATACTGACATCTCTAAAATCTAAGGGAAATTAAAGGTTTTCTCCACCACTACGTGTCAGTCAAACCACGTTTCCTACCAATCTTTATATGACACTTCATCAGAACAAAACTGAACTTAAGTGTAACAGAAAACCAACACTGTACATCAATCTGAACACTCCATCTCTCCATTCAACCTAGCGGTGTTAGCGTCACGCAGCATCCTGTGGGCAATATTTTCTCAGAAAGAATGTTGAAACTGGTCAAAGTTGGTCAAAGTAATGCGGAGCAATTCCAGAAGAAAATCTGTTACAGACTGCAACAGAATCATACACCAGAGCCACAATGGACAAGGTTAGACCAGGCGTTTCCAAAGTGTGGCCCTCTAAATGATATTGCTCTGCCCCTGGCCACAATTCATGAGTGGAGCAAATACGGGACAACAAGAAGTATTTATCTCTTAATAACTATGTTTGTGCTTTTGTGTAGTTTTGTAGTAAGAAGAACCCAAGCCTCCCCGGCTCCCAAATGATTACACTTGGCTGAATACAGAAACTACTGACTCATCTCCTTTTCTTGTTGAGAACAGGTAAGAAAAGAGATTTCTTGCCAAAAAAAAAAACCCCAAAGTGATCCACCTCCTAAAAATGTTAATTATTTGCCTATCTTGTTAGGAATTAATCAGGGTTTTAATATTTTGGATCAACAGTGAATTACTGTTTTTTTTCTGTAAAGAATTGTCCTCTTTGTTCGTTTCATTACAATCCTGCATTATTGACCAGATTAAAACAAATCACAAGAAATGTATTTGTTTGTCTCTTTTTTAAAAGGTTGCTTTTTGTGGCCTCTGTGTGCCTGCCTATGTTGAAACACCGGGCAACGCACTAATGCAGGTGTTTCACACAAAATGCCCTGCGGAGCACTTAGCTGAGCCAAAGGAAGTCAAAAAGATGCTGCATCAGTTTCAATAGCTTACTGGTAACCTTTCATCTATAGCCGCCGTTTTCAGTGTGTGAGGAAGCTCATCAATTAATCTGACGTAGTTCTAGGAACCAAGCCCGCAAACATGTGACCCTCAATCAAAGCCACGGGTAACTGTATGAAAATGACTCAGACATGTCTTCCTCATCACACCCACATAGTTTCTATAACTTGTAATGTATCTGTAGTAGCAGTTTCTATATTGTTACTACGTTGAGAACATGACGTGATCAACATGGTTTTACATAAAAAATATCACGAGAGGGAGGCAGACTAGATGTGAAAATCTAAATTTCTTTCCCGTTTTTTCTCCACATTTCATGCAATGCAGTCCTAATGCCATTTTCCTATCTTGCAAAATGAAAATCTGTTGCTTGAAACTCCAATTATAGGTGGTATTGAGGGACACCTGGCTGGTAATATTATAATAAATGGTCTTAAGATTCTGGTACTTTCCCCTGCAAGATCACATGACGACCTGACATAACAGACATAGTGGTTTATTCACTTCCTCTTTTTATTTTAAAACTTTAACCAAAGAGTTGAAAGTGCGTGGGAAGGCACCACGCTCTTATCTGGTGTTACATCTTCATTCGTTTCCCGCTCACAAGGCATGCGTGTGCTGGCTTTTACTATTACGCAAAAACAAGAAACCACCTGCAGATATGCATACGGAAAATAGTTCCTGCACCAATGATGACAAAGCATGTACAGTACAGACTTGTGAATGACACAGGTGATTTGAAATGTACACTGACATTGATATGTTTTTCCTAAAATTTTAATTTTTGTCAATTTTTCTTTTATGCTTCATAGATGTGTTTTTGAATAAATTTTAAAAAGGTATTGAAAACCCTTTTATATGTTCTATATAAAATTGCTTCTGAGATGTATAAGCTTAACTAATTCTTTAAAAAAGAATCTGAATAAAATGCCAAATAATGACTCAGTGAAATTATGTTTTTCCAGATATATTTAGTAAAATTGTTAAAATGAAAACATTAGATCAATAAGTATTTACACCTTATGCTATCACACAGAAACTTTATTGCAACCTTTTTGTACTAGTTTGAGGTTATTCAGCATGACTTGCACTGCTTCTGCAAGGTCTCACTGCTGAAACCAAGCAATGAAGTCAAAGGAATTGCCTGCAGATCTCCAAAACCGGATTCTAGTGAAACCACACATTTTGAGAAGTGATACCAAAAAGTTGCCAGAATTCACCATTTCCCAAAACACTGTTGCCTTCGGTAAGGAAGCACATTGACCTTCCACTGTTTTAGAACCCATCGGTCACTTTGGGAGAATTTCAGTGTTCTCCTGTAATTACATTAGAACTATCTAAGCAACTGATGTCGGATGTAAAATTTATTATTTCTTAGATGTAGCCATGTTAGTTTATTTCTTTCCATTAATTTCATAGTTTGTGTTGAGGTCTAACATTTTCGCCAATTGCTAACGTTGACGTATGCAATGCGCCAGCTCGACGCCTAGAAGCTTACTGGAAACTGACTGTGCTCCAAACAACTACCCTCCACCGAAGCCCTGAACCGAATGAGGCAGCTGTTAATGTTAATTCAGTATGTGGAAGCGGTGTGACCAACACACGACTGAATGGCCTCGCTCCCTTCCTCTACTGCCATTGATAAAACTACATCTTTGAAAACAGTGCAGAAAATCTACAGTATTGTTCACAACTTATTTTTCTGTTCGCTGATTGGCTCAGTTAAAAACCGACTGTAGACAATCTGAGTCAAGGGGAGAAAGCCCAGACTGTGTTGAAAGCAAGATTTTTTTGAGCGGAATTGAACAGGCTATTGTCTAAAAACATTATTTGTTTTTCCTCATGTTGTGTTATGTTTCATGGATACTTGTATTTTAAACTATTTTCAGTCCTGTTTCTTCTTTTGGTTCCAGTTGTTTGTAGTTTCAATTCAGCTAGTCTCATCTCTTGCCACAGCTGTTCCATATTTCATCCGACTCACTTCTCATGTATGTCAGGGTACAGTTACAAATGGTCTTCCAGCATAACAATAAGATGATTAACAAAGCCAACATAACAAAAGAGTGGGTTCAGAAACAGTCTGCGTATGTCCTTTGGTAGTCCAGATAGAACCTGGACTTAAATCTAATTCCACATTTCTGCAAAGACCTATATAATAACTGTCTACTGATGCTGCCTTTCCAACATGACTAAGCTTGAGAAAATCTGTAAAGACGAATGTGGAAAAAAGAAAAAACAACCTGTGCGCCATGTTGTAGAGACAAGGCCTAGAAGCAATGGGTGTTGATATTTTGTAGCTGCTACATTTAAATGGTTCTACCTTTAATGAATTTGCCTTTGATAATTTTGTGAAGGTTATTTTTTAAAAAAGTGATCCATGTTTTCTGACAACTAATCAGTTAATTTGTAAAAGCCAAAAACCTTTTGCATGGGTAAAATAACGTATTGCTTTCTTGCTTACTGCCACCTGTTATTTCTTGCTTAATGCCACCTGTTACATCGGCTATAAGAATAAAACTCAGCTTGAATGTCTTAATTTCACTCAGTGGTAAAAATCAAAGCCAAAAATAAAGAGGCCAATGGAAAAACAACACAGTCATAAACAGAACGTAATTTATTGGGACTTAAACAGAAACTTGTGGTTTAAAAGTCTGAACCGCAACTAGAAGCACTGTGCAATAATTCCTTGAATCCTTCACAATGTGTCACTTGTCTGTTAAACTTGGAGCAACTCAAAAGTTTTCTGTGGATTTATTGGGAAACACTGTCTCATATCTGAGCAATATAGCACTCCAGGAATCAGATGACCCAACATCATAAGAAAATGTTTTTGGGAAATGGAAAATGTGTTGCACCAGTTTCATGTGTTGGTACCATATGCCACAAAAAAGAATCTAGGCTGAATGGTAGCTTAAGCTACAATGTTTTAGACTATGTTCTTTATTACGATTTATTGTGAAAGAACAATCTAACATTAAAATCCCAAGTTTAGCATATTAAGCATATATTTTATCAATAAACAAATAAGCTATGTAGGATAATTGGTTTAATTTCCAAACTGCTTATTTCTAGTCACATAGTGATTTTCCCCCCCTCTATCGTTCAAATGGAAAAACTCTAAATAATTCTCAGCTTCTGAATAAATAAATCGTCAGGACAGATTATATGTTAACTACCATGAACCGAATGTCAATGAAATAAAAGAGGAAGGAAAGTCTCAGACATTCAGTGGAAACTGTGTCACTTTACTGAGGCTAAGCAGACGGCTTCCAGTTTCCGCTTGAAGTCAGCTGTAGCATATCTGTCACTGTGGAAGACAGTGTTATGACTCTTTAAAAAAATGCCACCGTCCTATCTGACATGCCAAATAACACTGAAAGAGGTTTTGACCCAAAAAGGAAGGAAAGTCTCAGACGTTCATGACGTTAATGTCTTGAGCAAACATTGTAACTGACAGGGTAAAAAAAGATGTTTGATATAACTTTTATTCTAGCAATTGCACTGTTGGAGAGCACATTAACTGGTCCGCTGGGAGAGACCTACAGCACGTTACATTAATTATGACTAAGCACTGCGCTGAGGAGGAACCAGTGCAGATGTAATGGAAGAAAATGTGCATCATGCTTCATAAATACTTAACAAGACGCTGAGTATTACATTCAATAAAGATTTTTCAGACTTAGTGACCTCTGATAAATGAAACTAAAACCCCATGTTGCAAAATAAGATGAAATACAAAACAAAACCATTACTATTAATTCAAAGACGTACACCGGTTTTATTGCAGTAATAAATTCAGGCTTGGGAACTAAAACAGTTTAAATGTTGAAGGCAAAATTTAATGTGATCAATTCAAACCAAACTTAAAGCTGCAAAAAGGTTAAAAATGGATCTACCCTTTGGGTATAATCAGTTTGAACCTGATATTAACATACACTATGTGGAAAGAAATAACTTTTTCTCATCTTCTGTAATTAAATTTGACAAAACTTTTTTCTGTACTATTTCAGCAAAGATTATCACAATTATTTTGGTTTTAAGCCGATTTAAACCATGAGAGATAAATATTGGAAGGAACTCAGCCTGCTTGATGTATGACACAGTGACTTAATGTATTGTTTTAATGTTTAACCACAAATTAATGTAGTAGTTACAGACTTTAAACATTAGATTTTAAAAATACTGAAAAATACATTTACAAAATAACCTTTTAATAACCCTAAGCCTATCCCTTTTACGCTATGTTCTATATGATCCTTACAGTGCAGACAAAATGAGTCATTTTTTTGTCAGGCTATGGCTCATTCTGATTTCATAAAGAAGCCAAATCATCTCAGTTGACTGACATTATTTCCTGGTATTAGCCAATGGAAATTTGATCTATGTAAGCTAATGTCAGGAATACAGATGCATGCATCTTAGATGTAAAGCTGAATCAAACTACATTTAACCAACAAACATTAAACACATCACAAATTTACTGGTACCCGCTAATGTTATGAGTTCTTGCCAAGTAGAAGACTGAGCGCTGTAATTGTTTAAGCCCTGTAAGCATTAACCTAAATGACTTTTAGAATCCAATCGTTGACTATGAAGAATAATAACCTTGTCTTCCTACCATTTATTTGATATTTAAGCATATTGTACACTATTTATAAGCATTATACAACATTTGCATTAGCACTACCTGAAACAGTTTGTTATACTTAGGTCTTTGGTCTAATATGATCTGACTTGATTCCAGAAGCATTTATTTTTGAATATGATGAATACATCATATATTAGATGAATGAAGAGGACATGTAGAAAGAAGTTGAAGAAAACATAAAGCAGCTAAAGATGACACACTCCCATAAAACACCTGCAAACATATATAAAAATCATGCTTTTTCAATATGTTATTTGTAAATAGATTCTTTCTGTCATCAAAAAGTGCAGTGAAAAAGAGATATGTTTAAAAAAAAGTCCTAAGGAGGTTTATAGACCATAATACATTTCTGAGATTGAGCAAGTAGGACGACACAGAAAGCATTTCTCAGAAAGAATCAGTCTTTGAGAATGTATCTCTGGGTTTTTTAAAAGAGATGCATACATCTGATAAAGATATGACGCAATGTCTTAGAGGAAAAGGATCAAATGTAGACATGCTTTTGTTCATCTTATGTAAGAGGACCGAGATAAAAATGCTGCATGTGAATTCTTTTAAGAGCTTCTGCCATATCAGCAAATTAACAGAAACTAAGAAAAATAGTTTTCTCTACTGAAAACACCAATGGATAAGAGCTTCCATGAACACACACACACAGACACACACACACACACACACACACACACACACACACACACACACACACACACACACGCGCACACACACACACACACA
>CAEGAF010160957.1:0-11211 GCA_903067075.1 Micropoecilia bifurca
TCTGTGTTGCCCTGCGACAGACTGGCGACCTGTCCAGGGCGAACCCCGCCTCCCGCCCGGAACGTCAGCTGGAGATAGGCACCAGCAACTCCTGACCCCACTAAGGGATAAAGGGTGCAAGAAAATGGATGGATGGATGGATGAAGGATTTGCGGCTTAGTAAGGAAGTAATTGTTTTGCCAGTGAGCATATTACTCAACCACAATAAGTAATAATATATCTAAAGTTTCTTTAAGTGACTGCGCTTCCTTAAGTCACTGAACTATTTTATTTTTTATTTTTTTATGTATTTTCGGAGTTGTGTGATTTCTGTGTGCGTAAAAACCTGGAAGAAAAAAAATGCGCTCAACATGGTTATCAAAATATTGAACATACATCAACATCTTATTGAATCCATATATGATTTCTGAGAGAGAATAAATGGACTGTTAAGTAATACAAATTATTAATGCGTACAGTTAATGTCCAATTTCAAAAGAAAGTTTGTACCAAATTCCAAAAACAAGAAGAAAACTCGCATCGCTTAAATTTTTTTAGATCTTCTCACCTGATGAAGCCTCCTTGGAAGACGCAAAAAGACAAGACATACAAAATCCGAATGACTTGTGGGAGCATCCTCTGGCTCAGAATCACTCCCTGTCCCCGCTGAATAACTTGGAAAAATAAGAAATTAAAATAAAAAAGAAAAATCAGCAAATCCACAGAGCCACCTGTGAGACCCGTCTAGAGGAAGAAGGCATCGTCTCTCAGCTGGATCCAGACTCGTCTTTGGGGAAACTTCTCCCCCTTCCACCCAGACCACGGGGGTCTTCCACGCATCCACGCAGCGGGAGCTGTGCTGCTGGCGGCTGAGCGGGAGCTGGTCAGTCTGTCAGCGTGTTGCTGCTGATGTTAAAGGGGAGTGTCGGCTCGCCACTGTCTGAATGAATGTGTTTTAACATTGCTTGGTTTCCCTTGTCTCCGTATTTCCCTCCCTCGCTCCAAAAAAATTAAAAGTGGGGAAGATTTAAAGGAACAGACTTATATTTTTCTCTACCCTCCCTCCCCCCTTTTTTGTGAAGCCTGACTCGTTTTTAATTAATACTAAGGAATAGTTGGGCTGAGACCGTTTGCTGTACTTAGTTTGAATCTAAGATAATAATAATAATAAAAAAAACATAAAAAATAGTATTGGAAGTAGTGAATGGAGATTATGTTAAAATTTGTGTTTGTGAATCAACACTTGCTTGAACTGCTTGAGTAGATAATTCATGACTTTGGAAAGATATCCTGTTAAAAAAGAATCTACATCCACTACCCACTTTATTAGGTACAACCCCATCCATCAGTGCTCAGGTGATTCTGCATTGTTAAGTTTATTGACAACGGATGGATGTAATTGTTTTGAGAAGATGGTAGCCCACTTTTGAATTGCCTAGCCTTTAGGTCTGGCTAATTTGAATTCATGCAAGCATGCGGATGTAACCTTTTAAATTAATCTCTCTGTAAAAGATTCTTTTTTGTGTCAAATTTTGTTTCAGCATTCAGGTGAAATGAAAAAGTAACCTTAAAATTACGTCCATCTCAACAAAAGCTGCTGCTGAAATCACCTCATTTTTGTCAGGACCTCTCATTCTGGTATGATTAAAATTATACATGTGAAGCATTTTCCAGCCTGACGACCGACCCAGACAGAGGGCATTTGAACCAAAAAATTTCAGGTTTAAAGTGGACAGTTTGCGTTTATAATATGTACCGGATGTTGCAAACATTTAACGCTTAAACTGCAGGACGTGTAGAAACAATCAGGCATCAAATTTAAAAAAATATTATACACAGTATTATCGAAGTCCAAAGCTTCAAAAAAATACTGCAATTTTTTAAATTAACAAATAGACTTCTATGTCCTCAGAAGTCTATTTGAGCTTCCCCTGCTTACAGCTAAACTTTATAGATTTTTATTTGCAATAAAATGTTGAAAAATGACAGATTGTAAGGAGGACATCTTAGTCGACACTTCTTCAACCAAAGATATTATTACTACTTGGCCATGAATGAGGGAGCTGTTTTAAACGTTTTTAATGTAATTCCTCCTTAGATATCATTTCTTTGACTACTTTGTTGTTGTTTTTTTTATTTTCAGCTTCTTTTAAGTGATACCAGAAATAGGAAAATAAACTGTGTCAGCAATATGGGACAAGAAGCAAGATTTTAGTCTAGATCACATCAGTCAAACTCAAGCCCCACGGGCCAAATCCGGCCGCCATAGGTTTTCATGTAACCTTTAGACTAATGGGAGGCTAGCAACCAGAAGTTTCAAGCTAACAGTTGAGTGATTATGATTTTATCAATTAAATCAAAGCAGATTTTATTTGCATAGGGCCAAATTGCATCAGTGTGAAAATATGTTCAATATTATGTAGTTCAACAAGTACTCATTGAAAGGAGGGTGATATTTATTAACCTTAACAGTTTGTTAATATCAATACGCTCTGTCATAACCTGTTCTTTAAGACATTCATAACGTTGGCGTGACACAAAATTACATGCCAAACAAAAACAAAAAAAAGAGAGTTTTGTCTGCTGTACTTTTTCTTTTCAACAGAGCGAATTTAGGCTGCATATATGAAATATGGTATCAGGAGCCAGAAAATATGTTGCTTACAGCAGGCCACTGTCACCCACAAGGTTTTCTTGAAGGACAGCAGCGCTGACAATGTGGAAATGACTATTAAACCCCATTCAAACTTGTCTTCCTTTTCATTCCTCTGAGGTTGCCCAAGCGTTTCTGCTTCATGTCTCCAGTCACCATTCTGTAGAGATGCAAGTGCAATCATATTTTTTATCTAGTAATATTTAGGTTTCAGCTTGCGCATGTCTGAACCGCATGTACTCATACCATCTGTTTAAAGAAACTACTTTTTGTGATGACCAGAAAATAACCTAAACTGAGCTGAGATTTTATTTTCGTAGCACTTTCCCACGAGTTAAAAAGAAATAAAATAGTAAAAAAAATGTACTCTGATCCCGTGGTTTTAAAATGAACACAAACTGAAGCAGTATGTGATAAACCATGTAACCAAGTCTGATTTGTCTTTTGTAACCACTATGTATGGAGGTAAACAGGGATGGATGGTCTAGTTCTTGCCTTCGACAACAAACACAAACACAAAATTTAACAAGACAATTTGTTAATTTATTGGAACAAATAAATTGTTCCAATAAAGCACATGCTTATAGCACATGCTTTGCAGCATTGATTTTGTGCTGAAAAGCTGTAGGTCTACATCTTTCTCACCCCATCACCCACCACCGCATAACTTTCCCCGTCATTTTCTCAAGCAAGGTGCACTCAAGTTGCTTCAGGTCGCTGTGATTACAGGGAACGCTCAGATTGTCCTGGACCTGATCAGCTGAGTCAACCAAGAGCTTTTTCTGCTTCTTCAAACAGTTTCTCCTTTTTTTAAAGTCTCCGTTTCACACATCTATTGTTCTGGCTATAAAAACCTACTGGAAAAAAAAAAATCACTCAGTTGTGCAATTTTTGGTTGATTGTTTAGATTCAGAGCAGTTAAATAGTAAATAGATATCAAAGATGCAAATTTGTGCTTCTACGTAACTCCTCCATGAAATTTTTTCTAGATCTTTCAAACTGGGACTGCGTCTGTGGCAAGTGGTTTGCTGCCTGTAATCCAGGGAACTGACACTGAGATAATGAACTAGTATAACATGAATACCTGAGTATCCACCTGAACAATAAACTGGACAGGAGTTACAGCAGTGATGCTCTTTGCTGCAGGGTTAAGAGGAGACATGACCTGCTGAGGCTGAGAGCTTTTGGAGTGATTCTTATGCGTTCTTGTTCATTCTATTTACCTCATTTTGAAGTTGCTAATTAAAACTATTTATGGATTTCATGTAATTACAGTCATTAGAAAAACAAGTTTTGATACAGTTACTGCTTCCATAGGATTTTAGATGGAAATTAGCTGCCAGGCTGAAGTAATCAATTCTGCCTCTTTTTTTCATCTTTAGCAAGTCTCTGCATTCCAAAAACACAATTTTCTAAATGCATTTCGTAGCATTTTTGTCTATATTCAAGGGCAAATGTCTTAGTGCACTTGAAATAAGACAAAACAATCTCTTAAGTACATTTTCAGAAATAGAAAATAGCTTGACTATTCAATAATTACTGAACATTGATCTTTCTTTTTATAAAAACAAAGAACTAGTTCCACTGCCACAGTTTTCTACTTATACAATGGAAAAAAATGTATTTTTAAAAGTGAGACATCCTGCCAGTGGAACTAGTAATTCTGTTTAAAATCAATATTAAGGAATTACTGACTTAAAACAAGCTCCTATATATTGTTGAAAAGTTAGTTGCCAGCTAGTTTTGTCTTATTTCAAGATGCCACAGAAACTAGATGATAAAAATACTTGGTAAGATTTTGTGTTTTTGCAGAGTAAAAGCTGTTCTTCTGGCATTTTGCTTTGCTAAAACATAGAAGAATGTGTGCCACAATGACAAAAAAAATACATCAGTAGGTAGAGAAGCAGTTGCCAAAAAAGGCCAAAAAACATTTATTTTAACTGATACTGAGAATGAGTAGGTATTACTAGTTTGGCAGTGCAGCCAGGAAAAGGATAATCCTTCAAACTTTATTTAACTAGGATAAAGCTCCTTGAAATCAAAGATATCTTTTATCAGAGTAATCTGATACGCTTGCAAAAGCATGACAAAGTTGCATCAAAATGAACCAATGAGCCACAATACCTGTAGAACAATATCCATTAGACCGATGAGACCAAAGTGAAGCTTATCAGCACCTTTTACCAGCAGTAACGTGACTGAGGTGATTTGTTTTTCAACCACAGCACCAGGACACATTGCAGTAACAGATTCACCCAGGAACTCCTCTATACCAAAGTGTGACTCAAACTGAGTCATCAACAGGACAATGGATGCCAAACGCAGCAACAAATATGCCACAGGATGGCTGAAAAAGAAAAGAATCAAGGTTTCAGTGGCAGGTCGGACAATGACGAAACCCTGAGAAAGTTGAGCATAAATGAAGCAGAACTTTGAAAGACCAAGGAGCGAATAAACTATTACAAAATAAATATTCTATGAATCCTTTTTTTATATCAAGCTGCCAATATTTCCAGCCATTGTTTGCGAACAAGCACAACAATGTAGGCTGCACCTCCAAGGGTTTTTATGCACTTAGCCCCTGAAAAATGGCTGCTTAGCCCAGCACAAAATCTTTAATTCTCTCCCTTAGGGACAGACCTGTGGTTAGAGTACACAGTTTCTGCCCCCAACCTCGTCTTTATCCCCAGCTGCACAGCAAAGACACATCCTGCACAGCTGTTGGTTTAGAGGGAATACAAAAAGCTAGGTGCAGTGGTCCATGATGTTAATAGCCTAAAGAGGTGATTATACTAAAAATGTTCGGAGCAACTTACATAGAGACGAGAGTTAAGGTGCTGCTGTCTGAATTTTGAATCTTTTCCTCTTTTGTTCCCAGCAGTCATGTCCTATTTATTTGTGAAAATTAGTTCACAGTAGTTTGTGCAAAGATAATTACTTTTGTCTTTATATTCACAAGGTCAAGGTTTTGGTCTTCTGGGTAAAGAGGTTCATAAAAAGTAAAGAGAACAATACTTTGTTTTTACCCAGTAGTTGAACATGTTGACACGCATACGATGGGGTTGAATGTCATTTTAATTTTGGGCTTTTGATAATGGAGAGAAAATATATACTTATATATGTATATTTTTAGTAAAAAAAAATGCATTCAAATTATCCATCCAACCCAACTAACACTTGATTAAAGATACTTTACCAAGTTGTGCAACTTAATGCCATTTGTGGGAATCAACCAACTTTTGCAATAATATTAACCGGTTTTTAATATGTGTTAAAAATATGTCGCTCTGTTTTACATACAAATCTATGCTAAGTTTTTTCAATATTCTGCCAGTATCGAAAAAGCTAAATTTTGAAATTTTGTTGCTTCCATTAACCAAGAAATGCAATTAAAATCACATGTTAGAAAGTCTATTTGTGTAATAAGTCTTTAAAAATCATAGCAGCTATGGACGTAAACTCTGCAAGTGTTTCCATTTTGAAATTTGAAGATGTTTCCATCACCACTTTACTCTCAAATAAACAATGGTTAAAATGCGTTTTTACAAGCCCCTTATTTATACAACATTCATGTGAATGCATTTAAGCATCTTAGGAATTGTAAATAACTTGTGATGTTATTAGTATGTTTTTATTCACAGTTGTATCATTGTATCAAGGATAAATGAATAAATTGAGGTATTTTTTATTTGGATTTCTCAGGTTTCAGAATGAACCTTTTCAAGAACTATCCACCATTAAATGAGGAGCGTGCTTGTTCATATCTTACCTCTTCTCATACATAAATATCTCCCCAAACCCATTTAAACCTAATCCTTTTGGCCTTCACTGTTTACTTAGGCAGACTTTTTGCTCTAAAAACTTGATCTCAAACTTTAAGAGCAAAGTGTTATTTGAGTCGTATTTCTTAAATGCAAATGTGGGACAAAATAAAACATTTTCTACAAGTTTGTAGAGATTTTAAAAAATGGAGGAAAAATCCTGACAGACACGACTGTCCATCTGTACGAGTGAAGCATTGATTCAGTTCAAAACACCACCAAGAACCAGACAGTCAAACCAAAGGAAGAGAGCTGATTGACTACGACAGACAGACACGGCCACCACAGCGTAAATGACAAGGCAATACTGAGTCAGTGAGAATCAGTCAGGCAAATTATTGGAAGATTATGATGTCAAACCAAGTTTAACACAATATGGAGTCTTCATTTTATTCATAGACGTTGTAGTCAAAGGTTCTTTTATGAATCCCAATCACATATTTCTCTTCAGCCCAGTGGTTAAGCATAGTCTACCTTAGCAGACAGTTTAAATTTAAATAATATGCCATTTGATGTCTCGTATAAGAAGATTAAAGGTGACCTACTGTGCTTTCTTTAAAAGGTTAGGAGAGGCCTATAGGCTATACAAAACACGTTAAGCTCATTTTTTTTGCAGAAAATCATTTTTCTATAATGAGATTTTAGTCAGTTCAGCAATTTTAAATAAGCTTTTTTACAGCCTCTTGTCACTTTAAATCCAAATAAGCTCCTCCCTCCCCAACGTAATGTCTACACTCAAATGTGAAAATAGATGATTATACAAACTTACATCTTTGAAAAGCAGAAGTAGAACCTCTTGTACAAACAACAAGAATTCAACAAATGGTTTCTCAATGGTAAGTCGACAACAAAATACTTTTCTTTTCCAGCAGCCATTGTACAGGCATACTGCAGTAAAACCAGCTGAAATGTGCTGGAATTCTGCTTGGGTTGCTAGGCGACGGGATGGACTCAGCTGGGGTTGCTAGGTAACGGCAGTGTGAGACTCAACAACTTATTATTTTCAAGACACCAGAAACATTGCCAAAAAATGGCTGGGTGGTATTTGGAAGCAGTTGAGATCCAAATGGATGTATAAAGACTTGCAAAATGTAAATTTTGCATAATAGGTCCCCTTTAAGATTTACCCTTAGCAAATCGTTTACTTTCCATGCTCTTATTTGAGCCTGCGATATTATAGGGCAGAAACTCTGTCTTAGGGCCATAAAGCCTAAAAATCTGAAAAGTTTGAAGCATAAATAAACCATCATCAGCCTTTTCTTTTTGCAAGGAACGGAAATGTGCTGCCATATTTGGATGAGTGTGTGTTTGTTCAGAACCTCGCCATCTGGAAATATTACAGTAATCATGGGACAGAATGTACTTTTGGATAAAAATAAACAACAAAAAAACAATGTTTAAACTATTATGCTAAATTGATGTGTAGTTGATTATCGTCAACCCACAATTTAATATAGAAAGTGTATTAATTAGTACCAGTAGATTAGACAGATACCAAGCAAAATCAGTCTTTTTACTGGGCTGATCATGAAATTTTGGATTTTAGGGAAGAAGCAACCAAAGGTTGAGAGACGAGAACACAACATAAATTAACCAGACAGTCAACAACTTAGTTTATATTTGACACCTAACAAAGGACCCAATGTTCTGATTTTGGTGAGCCAAGGCCCAGAACTAAACAGAGGCTGGATAAAGCCTGGGTGGCGTCTGGTTTGTGAAGAAAAGGTGAGATTGTGATGTGAATCTGATGGATGTCCTGCCAGCTTGATTGAAAAGATTATACATCACCTGTCTGTGCTGTTCGTTTTCCAGGCCATGTAAAGCCACTTATTCTAACGCTGCAGCACCTTGATTCAAGCAGACACTGATACTGTAGTTTTACACTCAGTAGTGGAGTAAAGATAAGAGCTTCAGCCCTGAGCAGACGCTCCGCTGTCGACTCAGACACAGCTGTGCTCTTACTTCCACAATGAAGAGTCTCTCTTAGCCTCAGATAACATAACCACACATGGGGCAGAGCTGAATTATGCTACTGGACGCCGTGTACTTTCTTTAAAATGGCAACTTCTGTTAACCTCATCTTGCATCCTTTTTGGAAAGAGTAATGCGACCTGAAAACGGGTCAGGGTGAGTCTATTCTAAAAAATAAATGGTTTCAAAATATCCTTGACATGTTATTCAAAAGAATAATTTTGTAACTAGAATTTTTCTTTATACCAAAATGGACCCTTACTTTTAGTGTTTGATAATTCCATGATATCCAGCTTTGCTTAATTTTTAAAGCAAGAACTGATATAAGCTGTCATATTTTCTGAGATTGTATTGAGCATTTAACTGCAAGAACTGGGAAATAAATACAATACCTTTGTAGATATTTGGTTTCTTGTTGATATAAGATATAAACATCTGTTAGATGTACTTTATTAGCGAGATATAAAACTAACTAAAACAAAGTTCTCATTGAAACAGGAGATAAAAACCATAAAAATTAGAAATGTTATCGATATGTCAACATATAAAACCAATTAAAGTAAGAAACTTTCTGCCACTGAAATGAGAAACTCCAACTATAACAAGATGTGAAACATGTTATGATGAGAAACCTTCTCCTTATGAAACATAAAATGAGAAATTCCCTCATAACAAGACATAGTACCTGTTAAAATGAAAAACTTCAGCATAAACCTAAATTAAAAACTCTAAAAACAACTCATAAGGTGATAAAACTTGAACCGATTTGCTCTATTGACAGATTCTTTCAAACTTTTGGGCTGCGTTCACACGATTTCTTTGATATAATGTGACCTGTATCTGATCTTTTCATGGCAGTGTGAACAGCTCAGGTTGGATTCTATTCGAATGTGACTCATATCCGATACGTATCCGATTCAAATGCGACCTAAAGTCCAGGCCGCATTCATCCGAACTGAATGTCACTGATTCTCAACAAATCTCACTATTCTACGTCCTGATACGCGCAAGTGGGAAGAAAAACAACCATGACGGACTATAATGAGGATTAAGTTGTTAATATGTTGCTCCGGCTGGATAACAACTTCAAACATGTAAGCTAAGCTCCACCGTTAGCCTCCATGTTTACTTCTGCAAACACTGAGCTCTTCTTCTTATGGCGGTTGGCAGATCACTGAGAACGCTGACGCTATTGCGCCCTCTACTGCGCATGCGGGACACTTTCAGGTTATTTGCCCATTTACACTGCAGAACATATACAGGCCGCATTTACTGGCAGTGTGAACGGCCCGGCAAAAAAAATCGAAATTGCCAAAAAATTGGAATTGGGTCACTTGAGGCTGCAGTGTGAACGCTTGGTTTGGATTTGTACATTTATTTCCAAAGGAAGAAAGGGTTCATCCATTAATTTTGCCACCACCACAATTGACAGCTATTACATTGTGTTTAGATTTGAAAGCAAACAAATGTTTGTGTTATAATAGCCAAATAATTCAGGCTAGCTGTTACACATCCCAGCCGATATGCCTTTTGAGCACAGCAACACTGCTTTCCTATGTGTTCCTTTTCAAACATTGCTGCGAATATTAGTAAGTTCAGTGACAGGTGTCAAGCAAATTCCTATTTGGGGTAGGAAACAGAAACTACCAGCTGCACTAAGTCACGATTATTTACTTTGTCAAGTTCAAAGACATTATTGAATTAATAGTATTAAGATTTAGGACGGTTTTTGTTTCTATGAATTATTGAATTTGTTTGTTGATTGTTCCACAAACAATCAACAAACGAATATTTTCCACCCTGGAAAATATTACGAAAATATTCAAATGATGAGTGTTTGAGACCCAGGTTTCCTCCGAATTTGCAAAAACAATCAAAGTTCTGAGTCTTTCAGCTGATGCTCACACTTCTGTTTATTGTTGTTACACAAACTCAGAGACTCATCCTGAATCTCCAGAGATCAATTGTACTGATTTGTTTACTGACTAGATTAGAATCGGAACGCTTTGAGTCGTGTCACAGCTACATCGCGCTGGGTTTTAATTGCTGCATCCTCATGATATAAGCCAAAGTATCAAGGAATTATAATGATGAAATGTAACTCTGGCTGAGCTGATTTGAATGTGCAGCTGCATGGCGTCTTTATGTCTCAGGAGCATGCGGCGCCCATAAATAAGGTGCTTCTATGTTGTATTTGCTTCCTATAACTCACGCAGTGGAAAACTGTTTTTAATTGGCCAAGAATTATGCTTGCATCTCATGTTTTTGTTTAATAAAAGAGATGTTTGAGGAGAGCGGCCTTTTCTGTGACTCACTGCAGATTGAGAGGAATTTGAAGGAGCGTTCAACTGCTGTCCTATTTTCCACGTAGCGCCTGGGACGTGCAGTGGTGGAAACGGTGAGAGATGCCCTGTGGCCTCTTTTATGTAGCTGTTGTGAGTTTTGTGGTGGGAATGAAAGGAATACTGAGCAATGTGGTAAAGCATAGAATTTTAATTAGCCAACAGAAGCAGCAGGGGATCTTCTGGACTTTAGTGCATTCATTTTCTGCAAACATCTTGAAGATTTGTGTTTTAAAAGCTGCTTACTTGATTTGTGTACAATTAATGGTGGATGCACTAAATATATATTCAGTCTCTGAAGTGTAATTACGACCATGGCCTTACAGAAGCTTTCCCCCTAGTTTGTAAAATCTGTCTTCAACAACCAGTCTTAGACACAAGAATGTTGTAATTGTAGTGCAAGTTGATCATGATTGTTCATGTCTCATATATACTATACATATAT
>CAEGAF010160962.1:0-32020 GCA_903067075.1 Micropoecilia bifurca
GCTCCTTTATCCCCCAACACTGATGAGGCTGATGAGATCCATCTGTGTAGGCTGCCCAGGTTCCTCACCAAGATCCTCGCTGGAACAGATGCATCACTCATACTCACACTCACACACAGGAACCCTGAAACTTAGATTAAGACAAACCTTTCTGGAAAGGTTTGTCTTAATTGTTAGGAAACATCCAAAGTGTTTAAACATTTAGTTCAAGACAAGATATATTTGCTTTTATCAAGAGCCGCATAATTCATAGAAAAATGGATATAATAAAGATATTTTGGATGGTTTGGATAGAAGAAAAAAAACCCCCACCAGACATCAAAGAACTGATCTGTTTTCCCCCTTTTGTGAAATTTGCACATCTGAGAGAAATAATTCTCCACTTGTGGCATCAGAAACTATTTATTGTGCAAGTCATGTTTCTGGGGGAACATAAAAGCCAGAGCTATCTCTAATTCAATGAATCGGTCCTTTTCCAGCGGCAACACCTGCTAATAAGTTACATTTAAACAAAAAAAGGGTGCTGAAAGGTCTTTTTATTATTCAGCTGAAACTCAGAGGTATTTAACTGTGAAGGAGCCAATTTGCCTGTCACTCATGACCTTTAACACGCGTTCAGAGAAATAATACCAGAGCTAGTCATCCGACTTTCCTCCATATTTTACCTAAAAGAAACAAATAGAATGGATTTTATCATGTGGAAACATCATAAACATCACAGATGTGCCTTCATCCAGAGTGGAAAACTAAATTATCACGTTGTTTATGGAATGAGTCTTTATGCACGACAGTTAAGCAGAACCTGATCTTTGTCTGAAGACTCGCAAAAACAAATTCAGTACCATCTGCTCTTTAGGGCCGATTATGAAATGATAAAGAACTGGGCTTTACAGAGAGCTGCAGCGCCGTGCAAATGCATTCATGCTTCTTTTACCGCTTTACATTTTGTCATTTTGCACTCACTAACATTAAGGTATTTACTGTGATACCTTTGTGATAAGGTAAACCAACATAAGAAATACAAGGAAAAATACAGGGATTTTATACAAACAAAATTATGAAAAAAGTGGCATCAGCTCCTCTAAATTAAATCCAGATCATGGAGTTGTCTTCAGAAGTCAACTTATCTGTAAACAGGATTCAAGATCATGGTTTAGATAAAAGCACATTAGAAAGGCCTAGTCAAAGTCCAGCTGAAAATCCAATTGAGAATCAGCGGCAGAAGTTGAAAATCGGCATCCACAATATGTTCTCCATGCATTCCATCTGATTGGTATGAGTTTTGCAATGAATTGGGGAAAAAAAAGAAGCTCTGCTGTAGATCTAAAGCTGTCTGAGAAGATCTGTATATTTGAAGTTAAAGGTTTTTCTCTGTTCTGAAAGCAAAACAAAATGAAAGGTTCATGTAGTAAAGTAGATTCTCCTTGTTTGGGTCTAAAAGCATATGAATGATTTGTGTTGGAATGAAAGTAAAGGCTTTGCATCAGTTTTGTATCTGAGGTTTCAGATGGCGTTCTGCTTCTTGATGTTAAAGCGTTTAGAGCGAGGCGCGCAGCTTCGCAGGAGTCTATATGAGAGCTTCTGCTTCGATATGAAAATGCTGAGGGCACCACATGATACAAGTCAATATATCTGCAAGGTATGTCTTTGATTTCATCTTGCACCATGTGGGGAGAACTATGATCGTTTAACTTTCAAATACAGCAACCTCCACACTTATTGGCACTCTGGTAAAGGATGTGAACTAAATTCAACTTTTATTTCAGCAGCATAATCTCACTCTAAAACATGGGGGGAAATCCAATCATATGACATGCATATTGTAGAAATATAATGGAAGTACTGGTAACAAAATCTTTTGTACATGAGTGTTTTAGCATAATCTCTGGGTCCAGATTTGTTGGGTCTCCATTATGTTTCTCACACTTCAAGCAAATCACCAACTATTGGTTTTAACACAGTGTCTCTAGGTGCAGACTGCTGGGTTTTCTCTGTGCTCTGACGGATTTACGTCTGGTGGGAGAAGGTTGGTTGTGTGTCACGGGAACTACTTCATAGTCCATGTTTTGGATCATCGCTCTGCTGAAAGGCTGAGCGTAAACCCAGTGGTGACTCAGTTTCAGTTTTCTTGTAGATCCCACTTGATCTTTAGTCAAAGAGTTTATGATGACAAACTGTACATTTCCAGGGACTTCAGAGGACAGACAGGCCCCAGAATTACAGATCTTTCTCTGTTCTTGATAGTGGATAAGAGGTTTTATTCCCACATAGTCACTCTTTTAGTATATTGTAGACTCAAATGAGTAAAAAAGGGTTTCAAGAAAGTGTTGTGAGCTAGTAAAACCTATCGAGGATTTAATGACATCAGTGTCTCTGGGTACCGTTTCAGGTAAAATTACTTTAGAAGTGTAACAAACGTTTTCGAGAGGACGCCTTGAAAGTTGCATTGGGCTTTACGTTTTTATTACTTTGTTTACTCTAGCGCATCCCATAATGCAATGCAATCCTGGCCGCAGGAAGACATTTGGCACAAGATTGTAGTGAGCAGCTGCTGGCAGGATTAAACGGAGGTCCAATCACCGGAAACACTGCTTCAGTACAACGGCCGTTTTCACACCTACACAAACAAACCGGAGTTTGCTTTAAACACTCCAAACATCTCAGGTGTGAAACGATCCTAAAAGAGTCCAGGAACAAAACAACATCTGAATAAAACTTAAGGATCTGCAAAATGCCTGAGTGAACTGAGGAGTATAAATACAGAGGAGGGTGATTAGTGGAACAAGCAACAGGTGAGTTTGATGTACTGATTGGAAGCAGGTGGAGTCAGAAAGCAGACTGAGAGAATCATAGCATGAAGAGTGACTAAAATATGTAACACCACATGCTGAAGATAAACCTGGACTGCTGCAGTTCCAGCTGCTTTACACTTTTTAATCTCTAACAGTTGATATGTGTATAAGTTTAGGCTAGTAGCTCCTTTCTTGTAACCTAAAACCACAAAGAAAAAAAGCCATACATTCATCAACAAACAGTCAACATGTTCACACCAGTAAAGGTTGCACCAATGCTCAAGTGTCTGTCACCATCAAGTGTCTGTCACCATCATTTCCTTATGATGGTCCCACAGGGAGACGTGGCCATCACTCACAGAGTTAATTTGACAGCCCAGAACAAACAAGCAGGTAAATAAAGTCAAACCCGAGAAAGCCTCCATCCTCCTGGGGGAAACGGAAAGTGTGCGTTGCAGTATAAATGGAGATAATCACATCTGAACACCAACAATCCATCTTGCTGGTTTCTCCTGCAGTGACAGGGCTGCTGTAAATCATTTTGAGTAAATGCTCTGTCTTCAGTTTTATCAGTCATAATGTACAGTCATGCTTTATTTTTTTTTAAGCATAGAAATGATGTATTTTGATTCATAACTTGGTCAATAGTGGGTTGCTGTGGTATTCTACACAACTGCAGAATGTGATCTGTCCTCTTCTTGGAGTCAAATTTAATATTAGGACTTTTACAAAAGAGGTCAGATGAAATCAGATTTCTCTATTGCAGGACTCAGCAACTTCAGTTTTTCAGTACCACTGTCCTGCAACTTGTGAGTGCATCCCTGCTTCAACACACCTGAATAAAAGAAATGAGAATTTCCTCCTGGGCATGTCTGCAGGTCTTGAAAAGGTCTATTCATTGATGTGATTCAGGTGTTTTGGAGCAGGGATCCATCCAGAAGCTGCAGGACAATGGCACTCAAGGACTTGAGTTGCTGACCCCTGCTTTATTGAAGCCAGCATTTTGCTTGGCATAGAATACAACTGCAGAAATCTCCTGCTCTAAACCAACAATTTCTAAACTTGCTTTGAGTGAAAAAATATAATATCTTCTTGAGGCTAAAAAAATAATTATTTCGAAATAGCCAGCTCTGGCTTTTGGATTTAGTGACTTTTAAGTAGAAGTTATTTGAGTGCATTCACACCAGCCTTGTTTAATCCACTTGAATCCGACTCTGGTCCGTTTGCCTAGAAAGTCCGATTTATTTGGGAAGGTGTGAATGCATTACTGAAATTTTGATGTGGACCAAAGAAGGAAACTTTGGTCCGTCTGCAAACTCAGTTGAACTCACTTCAGTGCAGATTGAATAAATATGTGGAAGTCAACTGGATCAGAGACAACCGCTAAATTCTGATGCCACACCGTTTTTGTTTCCATTTGGTGAAGAAGGAAGCTGCTTTCTGTGTCTTCTTTGGAGGTTTTCGTGTCGTTTCCTTCAGAGGTTCTCAGTGCACAGCCATCACCGTTCACTTGATTCAGGTGTGTCAGAGCAGGGAGGAGTCTGAAAGTTTCTAGATATCTCTAGTGGACGGGATACGGGTCTCTCTTGTGTAGGACGTAACCCTAACCCTAACCCTAACCCTATATCTATAAAACATCTTCAGACGTTAATGGGTCAACATTCCTGTTCCTAAGACCAAGACTTGCATGTCTCAGAGTTACGGACTGCTCCTTTTAAACAAGTGTTCAATGATTTAGGCAGAAAACAGAGAAGGATGAAGAGAAGCTGATGTTAAACAGGTAGAGTTATCTTTCCATACGCAGCCATGCCAGTCCTTCCCCGGTGGTTTTGCAAACTATTAGCACATTAAAACAGGAATCAAACCATCTGTCAAGATGAAATTAAAATCTCACAGGTGATAATTACCCAGAGAGATGACAGGTAGCTCAGTGTTGATTACATAGAAAGTTACCTCAGGAAGCCTAACCAAGCTAACTATGAATAAGATGTGCAAAGAAGGCATGGGAGCGGGGGGGGGGGAGGGGAGAATAGGAGAGAAAACTGATAACACACAGAGGCAAAGATCCAGACATGAATGCTAGGTAAAGAAAGGCAAATGCAGCACACACACTTAATGACAACAACAGGTTTGCTAACAGCTCCTATGAGGAAAGAGATATCTAAACAGAAATACTTGATCAGGAAGAGGGGATGCAAAATTTATGACAGCAGCAGCTGTCAGTTGCTACGTAGCAACGGAAAACGGAGACAAAACTAAAAAATGAGACTTTCCTTCAGAAATCACACTGCCCACCTTATGTACGCCTTACATCAGTGACTGTTGTCAGATCGTATCCTGATGATCATCATCAAAATTAAACACACTCCTCCTGTCCTCATCTCTTCTAGACAACTTTATGTTGTTTTAGTCTGTATATGTTTCTTCTTACAATTCTCTCCCAAAACACCAAAAATGTGCAAAAACATCACAAATTCCACTGTGTTCATTACGTGCGTGGATTCCAACCTGTCTGATGTTTACATTGTAATATGCAAAACCTTTGCAGAGGCTCTGCGGGGCGACGTGCGCCAGAAATAAAATGAAGCCGCAGCTACGTCTGCGAGTGGGGATTCTAAATTTAACATGCTGTCAGTGTCACTGTCTCATTCTCTGGTGTCTGTTTGTGGAGAAAAGGCTTCGTCAAAGGATTCACAACCTCATTCCCACTGTAAAGTTGAGCGTACCGGCTGTTTGTGTCAATACCCAAAAGGATAAAGCTAATGCTCTTTTTCAGACGATCTGTATCTTAGACTTTATTTTCCAGTTTGACATGCTGCTGTACACCGAACACAGTTTGAAATATTTATAGCAGCAATCATTAACACAGTTTCTAAACTTGGACTAAAAGTAAATACTGTGCAGTTCTGCTTTTCAGAGCTTGGTGGAGTGCAAATGAAGACCATATAGAGACTTAGGAAAATCAATTGCACAGCAATCTGTCAGAGCGCATCGCTGCTACACAGGCATTTTAAAACGTCCAGTCAGGCAGAGCATGTTTGAAGAGCAGCTTCACTTGCTTTGCTATTGAACTGCACTGGTCTATCAAAGAGGCTCTGCCTCATTTTGGTTCTACAAACAAGAGTTTCTATCCGACGCTCTCGCTCAACCATGTAACTAAGGCACTTCATTTCAGATCAATGCGGCGCCAAATAACGAAAGGAAAGGCTCTAACTTTTGTCTATTAAATGAAAAAGGATTTCTGAGCGCAAAGGTTGCGATGAGCTGTTCACAATGCATCCTTTCCGAGTCAAATTCCTAACGTCTAATGACCAAAAGCAAACATTTACTCTGCCTGTAGCACTTCACTGCTGTAGCTGAGGACTTCATATATCCTCTGCTGAAACAGCATGTCAAGTCAAGTCAAGTTTATTTGCACAGCACATTTCAGCAGTTTTCTGGAAGTTTGTTCCAGATTTGTGAAGCATAAAAGACTGCTGCTTCTCCATGCATGGTTCTGGTTCTGGAAGTGCTGACCGGTCTGGAAGGTTGATACAACAACAGATCTTTAATGTATTGTGGTGCTAAGCCGTTCAGGGATTTATAAACTAACTAAAGTATTTTAAGGTTTATTCTGAGCGACAGGGGGGAAGGACTATAGAAATAAGAGGATGTTTCTGGTTTCAGTGAGAAAGCCAGCAGCAGCTGGATGATTGCTTTTGTAAAATATGAATAGTTAAAATTTTTATTCATTCTTTTTAACATTTGTTTCAACCCAAAGAGTTGCTTTCAAGTAGAAGTGGAGCACATTTAAATTTTTAATTGAGTTAATTACAGGATCTCTAATTCATTATGTTTTAATCAATAAAAAAGCAACATTTTAAAATCAAAACCTCTTTTTGCTGCTAAATGAACAAATAGAAACATGAGCTCAACAACAAAGATATTTATTGTTTTTAATGTGTATTTAAGCTCTTCAATCATCAGATTGGTATAAAGTTTTATTCTATTCACTCAGCTTTTCAGAATTTCAGGAACTCCCGGTCATTACGGCTTTAGAGATGTGAACTGTGGACGCCGACATTAGCACTAGCGACTGCGCTGCTGCAACATGTTTAGCATTGAGATGCTATTTCAGGCTTGAATAGCTTAGCTGACAAGCTAACACATTGAACACAACAATAGTGTTTTCCAGCTTCCAGTCAGATTGTTTTAGAAGCAAAAATTAACCCCCAGTTGGGCAACAAAGCAGCATCTGTTGATGTTGTTTGCAAATATTGCTTGTGCGTCAGATTTAAAGACATTGCAGAAACACATTATGTCTTGGGACATTGGTATGGAAAGAAAAAGCATGGAAAATTAGTGACTATGATGTTAAAACTTTTAATGCGCAAAAATCCATGTAATAAATTAACACGTTAAAGTCCAGGCCCTACAATAAAGTTCTATAAAAAAGACCAGTGTTTACCTTTAGAAAAACACAATTCTAATTTTTATGATCAAAGACAAATAGAAGACAATATAATTATTTACTGAAAAAGGTGGGGTTTTTTTTAAGAATGATACCCCAACTGGCATATTCCAGCCATCTGATCATGTCAGTATTATAATATTCCTGGAATCAGAATCTCCCAATCACAATGTGATCTGTACCTGCTCACAGCTGAGGACTCATTACCAGCTCTGCAGTGAGCGAAGCAGATACAGTCTTGCACCTTTTGCTTCAGCAGAGTCTTTATATGCTCCTCTGAGACAGTGAGCAGCATGAACATCTACTAATTCTGAAACTTGAGACCATCTGCTTGCAGAACTGGCTGATTTTGAGTAATTTAAAAATCTCCCTAGGACACTCAGCGGCATCCAATTTCCTAAAACAGCAACAGCTGCAACAGATTGAAAGGCAACATGTGGACTTGGTGTCTCATCACTCAGAAATCTGTTTCTAAAAGTGTTTGTTAAAGGATGAAGCGACGAAAGTTCTGTTCATTTGTGATGATTAAAATAATCAGTTTGTTCCGTCCGTCCATCCAGCCGTCCGTCCATCTATCCTGGGCCTGAATGAGCCATCAGACAAAAAAATAAAGTAATCCTATAATTAAAAACTCGTTGACTTTCTATGTAATTGTGCGCCCTAAGTGAACCTCGTTGTATTAAAAAACCCTCTTTTTAACTCAGTCACTCTCACTACAAGACTTGACAGGATAGTTGATATGAAGATCCTGGCTGATCACGGTTCAATATTTGAAAATTCACTTATTAAAGAATTTCATTTTCACATATTTTAACTTCATCTTCACAGAAAATGTACCTTTTTTTGTCTGTCTTGATGACATTTTTATAATCTTGACATATGTTTTTAGAAAATATGTTAAATATGCTGTACTGCATAGCACAAGTTTTTCTTGAACTGAATATCTACAATATTTGAAGGAAAAAGCAGCTTGTGAAGCTAATATCCCCAAACTTTAGCTGCTTTTGGCTGGTGTTTACAAGCAGGCAATCTAGAAGCACATGTTACCTTCCTTGGTGCTGATTGGCTGAACCTCCAATCAACCAGTCAGAGTGGAGATAAGGAGGACATCTCAAGGTATATTTGAGGTTTTAACCAATAAAATATTCATTTTTAGAAGGTGTTTTGTGTAGCTGTGGGTTTCAGCTATAGCAGGTGGTTGTTGTCTCTAACCACCATGAATAAAGCAGGTCCACTTTATTTATCTAAACTCACTGGATACTTTGCTAGGTATGGCTGATGAACTGCTTAATAACCAAGTTAGCCAATCACACGGTAGAAACTCAGTTCTTTCAGTCAACCTGAGTTGAAGACGACTTGGTGAAGTTCAGACTGGAGAGGGAATTTATGTGACTGAGGATTTCAGAACCTACTGATGCTCTGTGGCTTTATATTGACTGTTGCTTGTTCTGAATTATAACTAGGGCAGATCTGTCTGGCTCAGGTAACAGTACCAAGGCTGCCTTCATTATTTTCATGTTTTACAGTGTGAAAGATGGATCGAAACACAGACAGGAATATGGAAGTGTCGTTACGGTTTAATGGAAGTCCGAAAAACACAGTAAAACTCAAGAAATCACAGGAAGCCACAAATGGTGTGAGCAGGGATTGATGCGGAGGCTGACTAAGGATCCAGCAGAGAGTGAACGAAAAAGAAGAACTTCTAAAAAGAGGAGGTCGATTGCTAGGTAGAGAACTGGTGGCTGATCACTAACTGACTGCAGGTGTGAGGAGAGAGAGAGCGAGAAACCGAGGGAGAGTAAGCAAACAAGAAAACTAGAAAAACGAATCCAAGACCTAGACACAAGTAATAATGACCAACTAGAATAACTAAGAAAGAACTGAACTAAAGTCAAACATGAACAAGGCAGATCTAATCAAAATAAGAAACTAAAGAGCACAGAATAATATTAACATTAGGCTCAATAATCAAAAGGTCCAAACAAGCCATGACCCTGTCAGTGGGGTTCCTCAGTTTGAACTGTTTCTGCTGTATCTTTACACTTACAGAGAGGCATGTTTGAAATAACACCCTCGTGTTGCATGGAGCACTTTGCAATAAAATCCAGTCATCTAAGTTCCTTTGGAACAAAAAAACAGCTTTGGGTGTTTATAATGTGATGAGTTGTCAGTTACACACTGGCAGCCCTTTTATGCAGCTGCTTGCCGTGTATTTATGCGAATATGCCTCGCTGCTCTCATTCATTGAGCAGTTCTCAGGTTAAAAGCTCTGGGTTCGCATTGTTGCTGATCACTTACTGTAATATCACATCTTTTCAGTAAAACAGTGTTTTTCACTCCACTTTCTGACGAGCTGAAAGGTTTTCCTCTGGAGTATGCATATAATAAACACTGTACTCTTCACAGAAACTTCTTAACACCTTACAAAGCTACATTCACGCTCTCCTCATTCGTCAAGATCCTGACAAGTGCCAGCCCAGTGAATGACGAGTCCCTGACACAGACCGTCTCTGGGTACTTTGTCTTAACCGCCGGCGATTAGAAGAGAGTCACATCTGAAGAGTCTCAAAGCAGGCACTCCCAAATTTCAGAACGTATCCTCCAATCCACTTTCAGCTTATGAGCATTTACTGTGAAGCAAAGAATAAAAAAAGTTTCCTTTCTTCATGCTTTGGTGTCAGTCAGACAACAGCACAATGCGCGCCATCTGCACGTGCCTCACCCAGTGAAACCGTGGCGCTTAGTGGCCACATGAGTTCATTTGACATATTCTGTGGTGAAACTGCATACTGTACTCACTATGAGTGTTTAGTGTGCAGATGCTGCTAAATCAGGCAGCAGCTCGGCACTGCGCCGGTTCAGGTTGGGTCCTGAGTGTGACGTTACTGCCACCGTTTGGGCACAGCGGTAAGCCCGGCCCCAGCCTCCAGGGCTCACGCACTTCCCCTTCATCCTGTCTTTAATAAAATCAAAACAGATACAAGGCTTAGTAAAGAAAAAAAAAGTCACATAGGTCAGGATTATTCACCTGTATGAGTTCGACGAGTTCTATAATATTGGATTGAATTAGTATCCCTGAGCTCGCCGAGCTCTGCTGGATGAAAAACTTTGCAGTTATTATGTTATAATATGACTTCTATGGAGAATTTGTTTTCATAAATATCTACTTCTCCTATTAAAACAGCATAAAATGCCTGAAAGTACATCCGTATTTCATTGTAGTGACATCGTCTTAAACTCTTATTTACGTATATTTATTCCGTAGCCAGAGAATCACCAGTGATAATTTAATTTGAACGTATCTTTTTTTTTCTTTTTTTCAAATCCAATTTTAGTCGACGTCAGATGAAGCTGTTGTCGTTATGCATTGTTGATTTTTTTTCTTTTCAGGTTCTATTTTATCACAGACCTCATGGATGAAATCTTTTCAGCCTTGAGTGGCATGTTGATGTTTGACTCTAGTGAGTTTTTTGCACTTGGCTTCTGCTGATCAGACCTGATATCACAGACGGATTGGAAGAGAAGCCAGTCTTTACCTTCGCTATCTGTCGGCCTAATCCCAAAGGAACATAGCTTCATTTTCTCACAACAGTGTTTTCTGAGCCACCTTTGACTTCTCTGCACAGACACTGTTTGGTGTTTCATCCTCCTAATCATCAAAGGTTCCTTTAAATCCTTTTCCCATCTTTTCCAATCCTTTGACCTCATACAATCATTGTTTTTTTTTCTGTCTTTCTGTTCGTCCTGCAATGATATTATTGCCAGATTTTCTTTTTAGATAAAAAATAAAATAAAATAAATCTTCTGTACACTGGTGAATTTCTAAGCATTGAGATGTTGCGTTGTAGCTCTCATATTTACAGAAATAAATAAATTACACTTTGCAGGCCAAAACCTAACGGAGCGCAGCTTAACAACAAAGCAATTTTAGGCATAAAGTGACATTTCTTTAGAATTAAAGTTGTAAGCAAAGATGATAGACGAGGTTTTCTTGCTTTTCCAGATGTTTTTCCTCAACTGGGAGTAAAATTTAGACCTACACATTGTACAGGACAGACTTTAAGCCTCAGGGTTTGAAAGATAACGTTGTCTGAAAATCTCATGTACATAATGGCTTATGTTGAATATTATTCAGCTGAAAAAATACTTATTGGTAGAACAACATTTAAACATTTTACAGTGGACTCATCTATAGTCCAATGATTTGGAGTCAAGTTTTACAGAAAAATCAGTGAATATTAAACCGTGAAAAGTCTGCCAACAGAAACAAGCCTTCACTCTTCTCAAATACTTCCACAAACATTTTGACTGTCTTCCATCCTAAATACCTCACAGGCAGCCTGGTCCTGGCATAAACTGTCCCTCCAAGCTGCAGTTACAGCAGATGCTCACCTGTTTATTTATATTTTTTGTGTGTTATCCTTTCATTCATTTGGATAGATATTGAGTTCTTACAACTCAATGACACACACTGTGACTTCTTGCAGGCAAAGAAAACAATTTCACTCCACCGGTTTGTCTTTTTCTGTTCCTTTAGTCAGTCACAATCAGTCCTGAGCGGAGAGGTGGGATGAAACTGACATTAAAACGAAAACAATTCACCGAAGGACGTTTGCTCGTTGTTCCACTTAAGTGTCTTTGTGTCTCTCCTGCAACATTAGTGACTATTACAATGAATCGTGAATCAATACGACGTAAGAAACTTTTCAAACATTCTTCTTCAACGAGACGTACCAGTAGATAAAAAAAAGCAGATCACAGCAGATCTTTGGAAATAGAATACAGTAGCCTCCTTACGCTTCATCGGCACAAATATGAGTTGTCAAAAAGTGTGTAATTATGTACCTTGTGTGTCTCTTGGCAATTTATTCTTCACACAATAAAGTCAGCATACCGATTATGAAAAAACACGTCATTCAGAGGGATGAAAGTAGCACTTAGTCGTTTTGAGAACCAGAGCCTTTGTGATGCTGAGGAGACCCGCCATATGGGAAACCAGATGATGAAAAGACATTTACTGAACCACACTGAATGGTTGTGGAAAATAAATAGAGCAGAACACACAAGCTTTTCGTTCTCCCTCAAAGAGAAAAAATACCGAAGTTTTTGTGTAAATTTGTTCAAGTACCCTTTCAAAATGTTGTTTAAAGTGGAAATCTAATTACATTTACCTTTGTGATCACACAAAGGACTTTGCATTCGAGTTCAGTTCATGTTCTGCTTTAGTCAATCATGCCTTTGCTTCACACTAATCACAAGGTTCCGGGATAAGCTCCGGCGTATATTGACACTCCTGCTATCAGACGAGTAGCAGAAGTCAAGTCCCTCTGCACACGTAGCCGTTTTTACACAGATGTCTTGCATGAGTGTGAGTGGGAAAAAAAGTGAGGAAAAAGTGCAGGGTTCTGGTTTCTGTCCAGCTCCGACCTGGAAGTCCATCACAGAGCCAGAGGATGAAGAAATACCACCATGAAGGCTTTGAAGGTGGAATCAAGGAGGCTCGTTTACGACTTCAAACTATCGCACAGATCTCCTGCCGTTTGCTCTCAGTGCAGGAAGACGAAACCTAAACGCCGTCATTAGCATATTTTTCTCGAGGAAAGCGAGCAGAAAAGACACTGGGGAGCATTTAAACTCAGGGATGTGTTTATTTCCTTGCCCTGGCTATTTAGCATTAAGCAAAAATCCAATCTTTGTTTAGACAGCAGCAAATTAGGCACAATTAATTATTTTTTGCTGTCCCCGGGTATTGGGATTAGTCCAAACTGTTTATGGCCGCCACTCTCCACCGGTGCTCTGAAGTGTTGAAAGGAGGAGCTGAAACGTTGGAGAGCAAACAAACAGTTTCCCTGTGTGCTGCTGGACGATTATAGTTGTGACATGATGAGAAGTTTTTCAGACATCCTGAGTCTGTTCTCTGCTGTACCCTCAGGATGGAGCGCCGACACTTTCTGCTTTCTTCGTGTTTTGCTTTCATTCACTTCTGATCTCCTCTCTCACCGACACAGAAACAGCTCTGATTAATTAAAGTTATTTAATTTAAAAATCAGACACAGAGAACCTGAGTAAATACCAGCCACTGAATGATTATTTCATTAAGTATGTAAAAAGCTTTCCAAAATAACTGGACCTGTGTGGAAACATAACTGGGCTCTAAAACCAATCACAAGAGAGGAATTTCATCCTTTATTTAATTAGTCACACAGCAGGGTTTTCTTACAAAAACAGACTTTTGGAGGTCATGCCAAACCATCTATTCATCTGAAATTTGACTTTGCCACTCCAAAAGTACCATATTTTTACAGTTTTTCAGAGGTGGATGTGCCGGTGCGCTTTGATGTAGCACACACGACTTCTGGCAGGTCGACCCTCACCATACATCCACTGCCATACTGGACTCTAGGAACGTTTTAGTTCTGAAATCATGTGTTAGCTTTAGGGTATATTCACAGATGACGCTGCTAGTCCTCTTTAAGTAAACCGGGGTTCTTCTACTTCCTGTTTGTTAAAGCCATGCATAAACTTCTACTTCCTGTTTGTTGAAGCCATGCGTAAACTTCTACTTCCTGTTTGTTGAAGCCATGCGTAAACTTCTACCTCCTGCTTGTTGAAGCCATGCGTAAACTTCTACTTCCTGCTTGTTGAAGCCATGCGTAAACTTCTACTTCCTGTTTGTTGAAGTAATGCGTAAACTTCTACTTCCTGTTTGTCAATGCAATGCGTAAACTTCTTCCTGTTTGTTGAAGCCATGTGTAAATGTCTACGTCCTGTTTGTTAATACCATGCGTAAACGTCTACTTCCTGTTTGTTGAAGTCATGCGTAAACTTCTACTTCCTGTTTGTTAATACCATGTGTAAACTTCTACTTCCTGTTTGTTAATACCATGCATAAATGTCTACTTTCTGTTTGTTGAAGTCATGCATAAACTTCTACTTCCTGTTTGTTGAAGTCATGTGTAAACTTCTACTTCCTGTTTGTTGAAGCCATGCATAAACGTCTACTTCCTGTTTGTTGAAGTCATGAATAAACTTCTACTTCCTGTTTTTTTGAAGCCGTGCGTAAACTTCTACTTCCTGTTTGTTAAAGCCATGCGTAAATATTCAGTCAAAAGAATAATACTGAAAAACTCAAAACTGTTCATTTAGAGTTTTTACTGGAATGTTTCACTCATGCGCTCTGTGTCTCAGAGCTGCTCAGGCTGAACACAAAGTATGTTTTTATAGACTTTGAAGAGAAGTGGTAACAATGATCCTGGGTATTATGTTATGGGTAATTAGTAGCTATAATGTATTTGTGAGCAGTCAGATTTTTGCTGCTGTTATTAATAGAACAAGCCTTAAGAAGTCAGGTGTTTCCCACTCAGAAATAAAAGTGATTTGAACATTGAAGCTAAATGTAGACATAACATTGCACAACACATTAGCTCTAGAGCAAAGGTGATGTTTATGTGTAATCATTTGTCTTTTAATCCAAAAAAATGTTCAGTTAGAATGCAAGTTGTCATTGAAATAAACATTCACGTTTAATTAAATTCAAATCAACTTCAACCAAAGAGAAATCCTCTGTGTGTGAAAATGTATCGTAATTTAACTCAACATGCTGTAAAGTGAGTGCCAAGATTCTTTGCCAGACAAAAGTCACAAAGTGCTTCATCAGGGCAGCAGAATAAACTAGAGAAATAAAATGACCAAAACAAAACACAAAAAACCCCATTAAAACTAAAGTTTTTCATCAATGAAAAAAGCTTTGTCTGTTTTTAAAGCGATCGTTATTGATGCTCATCTCTTATTTCCTCCTCGGTGTTTTTCTCTTTTTTTTTTGCTTCCAGTGCAAGGGAGCAAATTTAAATCTATTCCTCCTGTAAATAATGCATCCTCTCTGGTTAAGGAAGAGATTAGATCTGACTCAACAAAGGTTTTCTCTCTTCCAGCGATACAGATATCTGCCTGTTATCTTTCCGAGCCGAAAGGAGCCGAGATTTCTCTTTCCTTTTCACGTGGAAGTTGTCAGAGTGCTATATGTAGCTCTCGTGCGACAATCAGTGGTTTTCTAAAGTTCCATTAAATTTCTCTGTTTTGGTCTTTATTCGGTGAGTACCTAGAAGAGGAAGGAGCAACATAATTAGCAGTACAACAATACCTAGAAAATGCCTTTAACATCAGTGTCTCCTTTTCCTCCAGCAGAAGATTTAATTGGTGCTCCTGTGAAGCACCAAGACTTTATTTTTTTTACTCCTTGACACACTCCTCTTTGTGAAATTGGTTTGCGACAACTCAATTCATACACCTGCATCTCTTCACAGGGACTTGAGACTGTGCCTTTCAGAATCAAACAGCTTTTGTAGCAAACTTTCAGACCGAACCAGTATAGGTATTATTTTTTATTGATTATAGACAATAATTTATATCCTGTAATCGGTTTTAAAAGTTGCTGTGAAGCTCTTGAGAAAGTCCCAATAGGTCAAATGTTAAAACAAGCCAAGTTTTTTTCTGTCTTTGCCACTGGGCTTCTGTCAAATTTACAAATTTTGAAGTTGTAAATCTATAATTCTGTCTGTAATGAATCAGTGAGTTTAACGTTTTAAGTTGAATTCATGGAGACGTCCTTACAGAAGGTTAACCCGTCATAAAAATAATTTGACAGTTCACTTTGGGTCGGCTGTCAACCGTAACTCTGATGTATGTGTCAAGAAGCTCTGCTTCCAGCAGGGCAGTGAACAAAAAGCTGAATTGACCAAAACATGATGAAAACTTCATCCAAAAAAAAAGTCAGTCCTGGAAAACAAACTCCACTGGGAAGCAGCTGGGAGTTAATTTCCCCAGTGTCCCTCCTCGTCTGACTGTAACTCGGTGTCTGATCTTTCATCATTCTGGCTTTTAAAGGCTGCCTCATTAACTATATACTAACAATAGTGGCAGGATGTATAGTGTCACACATTGGTTCACGTACAGATAGGCAAGGAGCAGCAAAATACAGCGTTTGAAGTCTAATGTTAAAATATTGTGCTGCTGTTTGCTCATTTTATAGTAGGCAGAAGATGATTTTTAGAAAATAAATAAAAATCCTCTTATAAAATTATCACTGAAAATGTTAGTGAAGTTAGTTAGAAGAAGATAAGACAATCTTAAATGTAAACTCTTTTAGAAAAAGAGGCCCAGGTGGTTTTATTTGTTTAGAGCTCTGTTTTTTTCTGCCTCTGGAAGTTTTCTTTAACTTGCCGCGATGAAGCAATGTCTCACTGCACATCCCTCCACTCTCATCCTTCATTGATGCTCTGAGCAGGAAAAACATTTCAAATTTCTTACCACACATCCTGCATGTTGAGAAGATGCAGATCGAGATTTCAACCCAGGAAAGACAAACAGCAGTGAGTCAGTTACGATAAGATTAGTTCTCACGTCTATATGTTTAAAACTGTAACAAATAATATATGTCATTTATTGCTGAGATAACACAGAGTTTCAGCTCCCTTCAAACGTTTACTGTTTGTTCAGGATTAGAGACGTTTTAGGGCATTCTCTGCAAAAACACAAAATCTTACCAAGTATTTTTGGTCTGGTTTCTAGAGTAAATATTTTTAAAATAAAAAATAAGACAAGATTTAAAATAAAACAAATTTAGTTTAGAAGTAAATTTTCAGCAAGATATGAGGGCTTGCTTTAAGTCAATAATTCATTTATATTAATTAAAAAAGTACTTGTTCAACTTCAATTATAACAAGATATTTTCCATGTTAAAAGTGAAATATTCTGCCCATGAAACTAGAACTTTTTCTTCCATACCAATGAATTATTGAATTAAAACAAACTCCCATATCTTGCTGAAAAGTTGCTTATATGTTGTTTTTTTTTTCTCATTTCAAGCACACTAAGACATTTGCATCCAGACCAAAGACACTTTGTAAGATGTCGTGTCTTTGCAGTGATGAAGTGGATGTGGGAATAACATAAACAGACTCTCAGAGTCAAGCCAAGTCTGACAACAAACAAGCGAATGAACTCGGGCTGTAACAGCAGCTCATACCGAGCAGCGCCAGAACCCGAGCTCAGGTTCATGTTATCGGTTTGCAGAAAAAGCAGATGAACTCAACAGGTAGTCTCTCTCAAGTAGAACCGCCTCAGCAGCAGTTAAGTGCTTTGTGCACCAAACCAGCTCCCTGTGCAACAGTTAACAAGCCAAAAGGATTTATTAGTGAGCAGGCAGAAAGAGCTGTTATTGGATGCAAGACGGTAGCAAACACAAGTAGACTTGGGCTGGTAATTTATCGTCCCTCTGGAGTTAGTCTTCACGGCTGAAGGCACGAAATGATATTAGATTCCTACAATCAGTGGAAGCATTTAAAATGTACCTGGACCAGCTCGTATTTTCTCCGGCCTGGAGAACAGTATCAGTTTCATTAGATTGTAATAAACGCGTGTTCAGACTTTTCTCATTTTAGGTATTGACTGGAACATATAAACACGCAGCTGAGCTGTTGACTGAGCTGTACAGCGGATGTGGCGCAGGGCGGTCCTGTGTGGACAAATGGTGATGCTGACAGAAAGAGATCCTGTCACGTAGGCATGTAGGCTCACTCTGATGTCCAATTAACCTCAGATTATCCAATCAGACTGACTCGGATTATTCATCTATTTTCTCTAGATAAATAAACCAGAAATGTCTCCAGAGGGAAATCCACAATTACTACTGCCATTAACTTTAATGTGAACTGATTTTTTTCTTCTTCTCAGAACCATAATTGTTTAAATTGTTTATGCACCATCAGACAACTAAAGCTGGCGTTCAGGGAGGATACAGAGATGGTTTACAAATCCTACAAGGAAGAAGCAGAAAAGAGACCATTATCACATGCTAACAAAATTGATATACACATAAGAATGTTTGGTCATTTATTGTATATTGACACAGAATTAGAATTCTGAGATTAAAATGAAAATTCTTCTGTTTCTTTTCAGTGACCATAATCTTCTTCTGTAAAATACAACTACTGAGAAATTATCATTTGTTTTTTTATGACATTAGCAGAATATCAAAATAAAGTGTTGCACACATTTGTAATAGAAACGGCACTTCTGAGGCTGGGGAGATAAGAACTGTGGAGAAGTTTTCGGTCAACAAGATTGAGCACAAATATTCCTCAGCAGATGAGCCACAACGAGGCCTGATGTTCACCAGGACGCTGCATCAAGCCCCCTGTCTTCTACAGGTTACTCAGGTCAAAACCAAAGAGACTCAATCTCTGCTTTTAACCCTTGTGCATCTGAGGATTGAGGCAAACATAGAGGACAGAGGCAAATGATACAAGTTTTGAGTGTGAGGTTGGTTGGACCCCATTTGTAAAAGCAAGGGTTAAACCCAGGCTGAATGATTTCTCCTTTCTCCATCTCCTGAATGTATTGGTTTGCTTTGCATGATGCATTTTCATTTCTATCTCATTTTTATGCTACTGAGCAAAGATTTGTTTTCATTGTTTGTTTGCTTTTTGCAATACTAAAAAGTTGTAATCCCTTCCAATTTTATCAGCTCTGCAAAATGATAGTTGTTGTTTGTGTTTTATTCAGTCCAACTGTTGCCGCTTCACCTCAGATAAGACTTTTGGTTTGAGTAGTTTAGAGTTCTACAGGGTGAGAAATAATAATTTAGCCTCCCACGTAGATTGGTTCAAAGCGGCCTAACTAAAGCGTGGTCCTTCACCGTCTCCAGAAAATTCTTCCGACATCTTTGGAAGCCCCTTGACCCCGAGGTGCTTCAGGTCAAAATCATCTCTTGACCTGAATATTGGTCCTCTTATAATGGAAACTAGTAACTAAAAGCTGGGTTGGATGTTTGACCTCCTTGCTTTCCTGTGAGCAATAGCTGGATAGGAACTGGAACAATGTAATGCAGTCAGATAGGCTCCTGTCAGGTCACTTTGTTCATTTCTACATGAGCTATTCTACGAAAAAATGCATATTTTATGGGCTAAATAGAAGCACTCTTATTCCCGCGAACATTTTGAACTTTGGAAATGTTTTTGGCTTTTGAATCCAGGCTTCTGTAAATATGAAAATGATGTTTAAGCCTCCTCCTACATGACAGGGCAGACAAGATGAGCGAAATAAAATCTTAATCTGTGGAGAATTATCCCTCTTTAATCACTGTGGGGGGGCTGCATAGTTAAAAAAAATCTTCAAATTTACAGCAGCCTTCACACTAATTGACATCACTGGTAGAGATGTACTGAAAGTGCTAAAATAAATACAGCAGAAGCAAAATTCCACACTGATTTTAGTTTAATCCACCTTCTACTTTCGTCCTGTTTTTGCAGTAAGGATTAAATGGTGTACTTGGTACCAAAACACCTTGCAGCAAGAAGATCCTTGCTTTGAATCCCGATCTGAAAGTCTTATTGCATCGAGTTGCTCTTCTATGGGTACGCCAGCTTCCTCCCAGAGTCCAAAAACAGGAGGTACCAGAAACCCTGCATGAACAGATGAAGGCTGGTTAGACAGACATCCATCCTTCCTGTAAATCTAATCTGATCAAATCTACTTTCCAGTTTCACTTTTCAAATTGATCAAAGTTTCTAAAAGGATGTAACAAGCTTCTGCGGAGAGGAATGGTCCAACTTTATGAAGAAATATCCTACTGACATCCGATTGTGGAAAGTATTAATAGCAGCGTACCAAAGAATGTGGCAATTCTTATGTAGACATAAGATATTGCTGGGTTTCAGATGATGTAGCACCGACGTCACCCTATGCAGATGGAGGGCAGGAAGTAAATGCAGCCCGTTTACTTCTTTTGATCCAGAATCAAAATGTCTAAAGTCTGTGTCGTACAGGAAAGAGAGAAAGATAAACGTTATTTTAAAGGTAGTTGGTCACAAGGGAGTTCATTTTAAAAACTTGGGAAAAAAAGAGGAGAAAAGTGGATCAAAAATCCACAGTTAAAAACAGGCGGTATGGAAACTAACAACACCAGAGTTTGCAGCGGCACTTTCTAACAATTAACGATCGCATCTTTTAAATTGTATTTTCATTTATTTTTTTGGATGGTTATGTAGAAAGATAAGCATTCATATGTATGGTAAAACATATATTTACGCCCTAGCTTGGTTGTCCTCAGGGTGCTAATGTTATTATCAGCTAATTCTGTGCCAAGTCAGAAAATATAATGTTCATTCAATGAGACTTTCATGCTAAAAATAAAATGAAATAAAATTAAATATAACTTAACCCGGCCATACAGTCGCAGTGAGCTGTGACTATTCCCCCCACATGGTTCATGTCTTACCACAAATTATATACGTGGCCAGACACGGACATCCGGATTTCTGTAGATCGGCGCGAATGGTTGACCTACATTGGACATGAATCCAGCGTCTTACCACGACTAAACATTAACATATAACTCCAGCATGAATAAAAAATTATTTACCAGGAAATCCAAACTCATGGAAATAACATGGGTTAGTTCGTTGTTGGCGATAGCATTGTTATCTTAGACCAGGGTGGGCAACTCCAGGCCTCGAGGGCTGGACTCCTGCAACTTTTAGATGTGTCTCTACACACCTGAGTCAAATAATGAGGTGTTAGCAGGACTCTGGAGAACTTGATTCAGCTGTTGGATTCAAGCGTGTTGGACCAGGGTGATATCTAAGAGTTGCAGGACACCGGCCCTCGAGGACCAGGATTGCCCACCCCTGCGATAATTACTTAAAGTAGCACCACTCATTACTCACCATAAACAAGTCTGCAGTCATTTAATGCTTCATTTGATCCTAACCTGTTCCTAGCAAAACAGCTATGAGTTTGCATATTTGCAGAATGATGGAGAAATGTGGAATACAAAGTGAAAAAAGCAGAAGAAAGCTACAGTCATACATTGTAGAAATTGTAATGACATTTAGTAAAGGTATAGCAGAAGAAGCAGAAGTTAGTGTGCAACCTGAATTATTTGAAAAGGTCAAAAATTGAAACAGAGCTTAACAAATACAATAATTAGCACAGAAAGTGGAAATTAGTACAAATTCAGAAATATTTGAAAAAGTTGAACAGTGAAACATAGCAAAAAACATAAATTAGCAGAAGCAGAAATCAGTAAAAAAATAGAAAATTTTAAAAAGTGAAACATAGCAGAAGCATATTTGCAGAATGATTGATGGATAAATGCAAGAAACATGAGAACAAAGAATTGGAAGTGTCTGTCTGTCCATCCGTCCGTCCGCCCATCTGTTATACACAGAAAGGTAGACAAACAATATTTGTATACCTTAAATATTTGAAAAAGTACAATAGTAACATATCAAAAGATATAGCATAACTCAACAGAAATATTTGAAAAAGTGCAACAGCAACATACAGCAGAAGATATAGTATAGATTAGCATAAGCTAAACTAAGTGTAAACCCTGAAATATTTGAAAAAGCTGATGAGGAAAACTTTGCTAGTCGGACGACAGTCATGGTAACTCAAAGCGAGCTGCATTAGCTCCTGGAGATGTGACGTCAACGTTGTAGGTGCAAAGAACGACCGAAAAATCTGAGCAGGATCTTAATTATCAGTGAGTTATGCATTCTCACTGATAATTTATTCTCCAGGCTTTTGAAAACTTTCTTCTGGCTCGTCGTAATATGAACTCTGCAGCACCAGGTAGTTTGTTTTGTCGATCACCTCAACGCCGGGTAAATCTAAATCCTCAAGACTATATGAGAAGACTTTTTCTTTTTACCAAGATTATATAAATACACACATATTTTTTCGAGATGCCTCGTCTGTTTCAGCCTATTTAGGGCATCAGGGTGATCAATTTAGCTGTGTTTTGAACTGGAGAAATCCACTTCCGAATCTGAATTTCACTTGTCAACCGGGTTATGTGTCTCAGTTGCAATATTTCCTGCAGCTGAGAACATTTTGTATTCCCGGCTGTATTTTCTGAAGAATATTAAAGATATCTGTGAATAGGTATTTGTGTCCATGAATAGGGTCCACTGTAATTTAATATAAGGCTATATTTTTATTAGTCAAAATAAAAATATTAAGTTTGCAGACACATTACAAGTGTGTAGATTTCCCAAACTCAAAATAGTATTCCTTATTCAGATTTGACCTTTGACCTTGAATTCAGTCAGTATACAATACACAAAGGCCTGAAGTTGGAAGAATAAACTCTGAGGCTCTACTTTCCATGTTTCAGCCGCTGCATTTGTTTTCTCTTTCCTCTTCAGCATGAAGATCAATAAAAATCTCTCCCTGCTCACAGTGGAACTGAGGAAGAAATATGAGTAGTTGTTGGCGGAACACGCGGTGAATGTTATGAGCTGCACTGATGCAATAAATCAGATATGATTTGTGCCTTAGCATACAGAGACACAAGGACAGCCGGTAGAGTGAAGCAAAAATCAAAACCTTAATGAATTTTTACGGTAAATAAATACAAGTCATAATGCTGGTACTTACAAGACACCTGGGGATGCAGCATGTTTACCGTGATGGTTTTAGGCTTCGAAGAGGAAAAAAAAAATCACATAAAAATAAGAGCAAAATGAAAGAGTTCCTGAAATGAAACTTGGTGACAGAGAGATGTGACTTTGTTACAACCTTGCTACTAATAAATTGGTGAAGCTGTAAAAGATAAGAAAAACCTGCTTGCAATAATTCATGTTTGAAACTTATATGGGAAAAAAAGATTAACCCTTCGTAAGGCGGAGAATTCATAGATGTAATTTGGAAGCTGCACATCTTCATAGAAGTCCCTCTGGAGATCTCAAAGATCATGTCACATGCAGATCACTGTGCAATTAGAGGAGCTGTGGTAAAGATGAGAGCTAAACTTTTAACTAGATGGTTGTTATGGAGACTTGGAAACCAAAGTTTCCTCTCAGAGCTGCAGTTTTCTAAATCTGAGCTGTGCAGATTCATTTTGCCTCCATCGCCGTCCTCTGAATCCTGTTCAACCTTAAACTTCTGCCCTCATCCAGCTTTGTCACGTTTCTACTTTTAAACTCTAATTAAAGGTCTGACTTAAACAGTCTGCCTCATTACAGATTTGGGTTTTTTTATGTCCCCCCCCCATTTCACTTAAGTAACAAATATTGCCTGAGTAAAAGGAAAAATCTGATTTTAGATGACTGTTTTATTTAAGAGCAAAGAGCAAATACAGTCTATTCAAGACCTGGCTCTATGTGAGAATGTAACTAATAGTTGCTTATGCCACAAATGCTGATGTGATAAATGGCAGTCGGTCCTTATGTTTTGATCTATAAGTGTTTGGACTTTTTTGTTGTTAGTTTTCGGTTAAGTTATTACAGAATCACCATGCTAGGATTTCTTTTTTCAGAAACTTAAAGCCAAACCATATGGCAAAGAGGTTCATAAAAAGAATGAATCAATACTGAAATGAGAGCTCTTCTTAAGAAGCTGACCAATCCCAAACATCCCGTGTCCTTTCCATGTTATACGTATAGCTAATGAGCTCTGAAATAATAACAAGATATATGTTACTTATTCCTACACAACAAATGAATGAAAAATCTTCAGCTTTCCACAAAACCTGCGTGGTCTTTGAAAGCTAACTACTTAAATTGTTTTAGGATCAGTTTCTCTTTGTGAAGGAAAGTGCTCCATGTACTACTCCACTCAACTTCTTTTCACATATTTTACTCCTTATAAACAATGTCAGTATGAAATTGTTCTTGTCTAGATTCAAATAACTGCAGTTTCAATTGGCTTGTATTGCTTTTTGATTATCTAAATATAAAAAAAAATTGTTTTGCGTGTATCCTCAAAGGGAAAATGACCAACATGTTCAAGATTGGTTGAGCATGTTGGCCGAAATATGTTGTCGTTTTCCTATTAATGGAAAACGTGCTGTTTGTGATATGTAAAAACTGACATTTACTTCTAAATGTGTTTAGTTTTGTAGTTTCTTGCTGTCTGGTTTGTTCTCTTTCGCTCAGCCTGATTATTTAAGATCACTGGTTTCTGTTGTTCTTCACTGGTTCAATTGTTTTTTGCTGATCTACTTGTTGCTCGATTTATTCAGTTTCATAATAATCAGGTCATGTTTCTGTAATCTTGAACCTTGGACTTTGTTTATGTAGCCCTAGGCGGAAATTCAACCTGTAAGACTCTTCCGGCATCACCTATCACCACGCCTTCATCCCAGCCAATCAGGACGCACCACCTCTCTACCTCGATCCAATCACCTGGCAAGAGCTCCTTCAAAAGACGAAGCAACCACAGATCCACCCGCTTCAGCCGTGCTTCAACCCACCTCCTCCCCGTTTCCACCACCAGCCACCCAGATACCTCCAGGTTACCCCAAGACTCCTCTCTCCAAGCTCCGCTCCACCACCAGTGACTGGGCCCGGGGTAAGACCTATCTGAGCTTCGTTTGAGCCGATCATTCAAGCTCGCTGCAATTCTCGGCCCGCAGGTCTTCTGCCGGTGTCCGAGCGCCAAACTCTCGGTCCAATAAAATTGTCTAACTGCTGTTTCTCTCTCTGTGTGAGTCTCTACAGATTGAATTGTAATATTAAGCATCTTTATTTAAGCATGTTTCCACTTCTCTGCATTTGGATCCTTCATAAACACCAACTCATCTGTGAAACTCTGTGTTTCTATATTTATACATTCTTTTTTTATCTTAATTGCAATATTTTTTCTATATCCAAACTTAATTTAATGTAATAACTCAATTTTTGCCCTCACTGCCATTTGCCTGATCTCCCACTCCTAAGAGGATTTTATCCCACAGATGGTTATTTTAGTTTTTCTTGGACATTTTTCCTGCCTTCAGTTATTTATTCTATTTATTCATTTTAACTCACATGTTTTATTTCACCTGCCTGTTTCCCAGGAGCAGATTTTGAACCAGGCTTTAAACGTCTATTATTTATTATGTTTCTGAAATTCAAATTTCCGCCTTCATGTTGGGAAACGTTATTCTTAAAAAAAACAAACAAAAAAAAACCCAGTTGAATTATTTACCATAATCCTTTAAAGTACTAAACTTTCTTTCTGAAAAATCCCTTAAATTATGGGAATATCACATGAAAGCCCAGGATTATCATATTCCGTGCGTTTTCCGCCAAATCATTTTATTTTAATTTTTTTGGACTATGCAGGCAAATAAGACAACGTTTCACAACCGATGTCTAAAAAACAGCTGCAGCTCTACAAGACTGCAAGTTAAATGTTACGCCCATATCTATCTGCTTTCTTAATTTTAAGAAAACAGACACTCATTCTTATTTTTTATATTTTTCCTATGTAAAAAAAAATCTCTTTCAAAGGCAAAACATAGATTTCCCAAATGACCATCTGCTTTTTTTCTACTTATTCTTCCCACTAGGTATCTGAAGACGTAGTTTTGAAACACCTCTATTGTTAAACTTTTAATTTAACCAATTCCCTGGTTTCTGTTGTTTTTAGATAGCTCTAAACATTTTTTTTGCACAAAGTATGTCTGTAACTTGCTAAATAAAAATAATGTAGCTCTTGAAGACATCATCTACACAGTTCTATTGAAAGTCAAGTTTTAACAGCTTCCAGTCTTGTTTTAAAGCTTGGAGCCTGATATAATTTTACCAGCTGGTCTTGTCTGAGCCCCTGAGTCCCGTCATGCTGGTCTTGGAACTTTGCGTTGACATTTGAAGAAACACCACAGGGAGGAATCCTTGGTCCTTCTGGTTTTCACCATATACTTACGACTTCTGGACCCTCCTCTGCACAAACTTAAAAAAAAAAAGAAAAACAACAAAAACAAAACAAAAACACTTTATTACTTATTTACTACATAGGTTTTAAACGTGACCTGTCCAAGTGACCCCGCCTCTTACCTGCTAACCACTGCAGATCGGCACTAACTTATGAGTTTACATCCAATTTTCTTTTAGAACTCAAATTTCAGTCTGTCTACGTATCAAATAACATGTACACATTTTAGAAATATTTGGCTTTCATCTCACCATGAAACATCCACATCCAGCCTGTTGTCTGGTCTCTTTTTGTTTACCATAATGCATTATATTCAGTTATTGGTCAGAACAGTTTGTGCCAGTTTTAGTTGGATTAAAAACACAGCAGCCAGACTCATTACTGGGACTAAATGTCGCAAGTACCCCAGACTAGCCTCTTTAAAATATCTATTGCTAGATTCCGTATTGATTTTTAACTTTAATGTCCAGTTTCAAAGCCTTAAATGACTTTTTCTCTAAGAACATTTGTGGTTTATTGACCCAATAGGGGCCATATTGACCACTGAGATCCACTGATACTGTCCCCCTACGAATTGAGGTCACAGTTTCTGAAAAGAAGGTAAAATATACTTTATATATTTTGCTCATTACATTCAAGCACACTAAGCAGATGGAATCTTTTTCTCTTCCATTCCATGCAACTCTTTCACCTTTCTATTTGCTTATTTGTTTTATTTTTTATTTTATTTTTGCACCAGATTCAAAATCTTTTCCTCCAACGTTGTATTTCTGTCTTCAGCCATCATCCTGCGGTGATGTTGGGAGTCCTGCAGCACATCTAAAAGACTCCCAGTGACATCGAGGTCTGCAATAAACAGAAACGTGTGCAGAAATGTTGCTGGTGCTTCCTGAGGTTATCTTTCATTAAGGTTCAGTGATAAATTATACAGCTGAACCATCGGGGAGAAAAAAAAAAATCTGTTTATGGAAAATTCACTTTCTTCTGCAAGTTTTCATCTGTCACTCTTCTCACTCTGATTTCTGCATCACCAGATGACCTGACCCTCTGTTGCTCCAAAATGAAGTCCCTTTCTGACAGGAAATGGATGATTTCTTTTTCTAAATAAATCCTTTTCATAAGAAACTACTTTTTCCTCTGAAAAGAAAAAACAGCAGATGTGTACACATTGAACTATGTTGCTTTTGTCTCCCTGATAAAACAAGCGAGCTGCTCGTGGTTTACATTCTTGCCATGTTTCAATGCAGTGAGTGCTGTGAGAAGCTGTTGCAACCTCTTAAGAGGAGAATGTTCTTTTTTTGGTTTTATTGACGAAGAGAAAAGTTGGAAACAACCTGAGAAGTTGAGCTCTTTAAGCTTCGCTGGATTTTCTCTAATCTACACGAAGCTAAAGCTGGAGATTTAGGCTCAAATATATACATGCAGCCTCACTAATATTTAAAGGTTTCTGAACAAGTTGCATGTTGACCACATGAGGTTTCTGACATAATTCTGGCTGGATATTTTAGGCAGTATTTAATTTTATTTTTAATCTGTTTGGGAGTTTGTTAGCTTTTTCAGGCTTCTGGAGCAGCCAACCTACCAATTAAATGAATTTTCTTTCCAACAAATAATATATCAGAAGCTAGTTTAGGCATACAAAACATTAGGTGGTGTTTCACGACGCTGAGGGATATTTACTCAAAAATTACAAGGAAGTACTGCTCAAACAATTTATTAAAACCCCAAAATTAAAAGGACATTCATGCTAACTGCTGAGCTTTTTTTTAAAGGATGAATTAAAGTTTTTTTGCCTTTAGGGCTAAGCTTCACTTGTTGTGTTTGTTCAGTGTAATTTAACCTGAAGGTGGGGAAAAAAGAGGAAAGAATATATGGGGAAACTAGTTACTCCACTCAAACAGACAAGACCAAGAGATTGGTGAAAAGTGGACAGTTTCAGACAAACTAACTGGACACCTAAAGAAGGTCCATTACCAGCTGAACATCAAGGTTGTGCACCGTCAGTCACTTTAATTAGCAACTCCTGACATGGCAGCGATGTATCACGTGTCAACAGCGAGTGCTTGGAAGGAAAAGCTGTTAGCAAAAGCAGCCGCCTTGCCAGATCATGTAGTTGTCTTTGCTTTTCAGACACATGGAAGGTCAGTCGCAGCTGGTAAAGTGGGCATAATTAACCTCAAGGGAGCTGGGCGGGAGGCGAGGAGCCTCAGCCCCAGAGTGCAGATCAGACAGCCTGGCAGGAGGAAAGTCGGAGTTTCTGTTTGCATTTAATTCATGGAATTAAATCTAAGAGACACGAATAAAAGGCTGAGGCATCCGGAGAGCCTCTGAGAGCAGAAAGGATGCTAAGTTGGAACAAAAAAATATATTTGGTTCTCTAAAATGTTATGTTATATTATATAATATCATGTTATAGATACATGTAAGTACATAGAAATGTTCTTATTAGGCATACCCCTTCAAATTTTTTGTTTAATTGATTTTATCTCATCATCAGTTGTCTAGGTTTTGTGTTAATATTGCTGCACCCATTGACCATATTGTGTCTGCACATTTACTGTCAGTTTTACCCTTGGAAGAGAAAACACCATTAAACATTAGATTTTTTTTTAAAGAGGATGCAGTGAGGATTTCTGTTCTGATTCACAGGGAAAGTTTTCACAACTTTTCATAAACTAAATAATAAACTTAATACATCAAACTAGAAAATTCCTGAAGAAATTTAACAGGTGCCTGCCAAAGTGTGTCATTGGTTTGGACCCAGTGTTCTGATGCTAAAAATAAACATAAGAGCGAAGCTTAGCTAAAGCCAGGAGCAAAACTGTACAGGATGGACTGAGAGTGTCCAGGTCCACCACCACAGTGCAATGGCTGATGCTTACACTGGGCAATTTCCACTGCAGCAATCTAAATCTACGTTTCTCTTCAATATTCTGCGATAAAATCCAACAAGATGTCTGGTAAAGTACCCTATCATAAATCCCACTCCTATAAGAACCAGGTCCTTTAGTCAAAAATTCATCTTCAGTTTGCTTTCTTGTGGGATTAGTTTCAGTCAAGAATTTTATACGTTTGATGACCTCACAGAAACAAAATGTTTGACATTTACTGCTATGTGGGAAAAAATTGACAACCTACAAGTGTCTGACAGTCGTTAGCCTGCATCGCCAGATTCAGGTTATTCATGATTTCCAAGCCCACCACGATTTTGATCTTTGTCATTGTCATGAAAGTAATGGCAAAGTGTTTCCCAAACCATTATCCCCAGACAAAATGCTATTACTGAATTTAAGCTGTTTTGAATTCTTGGATTTGTGTTTTCAACAATTCAACGGATTCAGCAACTTAATTCGCTGCTACCTAGCAAAAGCATTGAGGTCTTGCTTCTGATTGTTGGGAAACACTAAGCTTGAAATGTCATTTCAAACAATTTTTCATTTATTTAACATAAAGAGATTAACAATAGATTTTTAGATAACTGAATTGTTGCATATGTGGTTTTCTATGCCTGCTGTGGAATAAATTGTCAGATACAACAGTGTTGCAACACGTTCTCAGTACTAACTCGTCATGTGGACGCTTGGGCAGGTTCCCTCTGTGTCACATGCTGATGAATCAGGTACCCCCTTCTCATCAATAGCTGATGTTCAGGGTGCTCTAATTGAATCCTGTAGAGAATAACAACAAATGTTATAGCAAAGAATTTAAGCAACATGTGTAAAACTTCACAACATCTTCAAAGATAATGAGTCGTTCATATGTTCACCATAATGCCTCATGTCTGACGTAGCTAACAGGGACAAAAAGAGCCCATTACTCTTATCGTCCAGCTTATGAAATCTATTAGCAAAAATGATTTTCTCTCACCTGCAGAAGTACAAATCGTTGATTTTCATAATTTTTTTGGGAAATATAAGCTTACTAGATGTCTAATAATTTATCCTAGCCCTAATCCAAGTCCTCAGAAAAGGAGATTCTCTAGTCGGGAATTCATATTGTACAACTTGCTTTTCTGGAGGTCCTGAGAAATTTAGGGTTGCTACTGAGCTATTTATCCCCAAATGCAGAAGCTGATGTGCAAAGACCCATTACAGAAAGAAAATGTTTGACATTTACTGCTATGCTACAAAAACTTGACAACCTACAAGGACACGACAGTCATTAGCCTGCATCATCAGACTCAAGTCGCTCGTGGTTCCCAAGTGGTGATTCACTTATGTTTCAGGGAGGAAGCGCAGTGTTTGAGTGGTTGCTACTGCATCCTGTGTGTTTTTGATTCAGAATGGAAGTGACTGGTTCTAGTTTCAGGGATAAAAAGCATATAATTGGTGGCTTGATTGATGAACTTTTTTGCTACTCACCTCCATCATCTACATCTTCTTCTACATTCTACCTAACTGACCTGGACCACATTTAGCCTCCATCTTGACCTTAGCACTCCTCCTCTATCCCTCCTCCTGTTGACAGACTTTGGTAGCTATTATTTTCTTCTGTTCTAATGAAGTTGCTTTACTCCAGCAGGGTCATTTTTTGAATCAGTGAGACCCCATGCTTCTTCCATAGTGAAAGTGTGAATTCTCGTGATGGACAGTGTTCCTAGGTGTCCATTTTTGCCCTATTGATAGGGTTGCTGCAGCAGTTTTGATGAAAATGTCCTTTGATTCTGGCAACATCGTCTCAAGTCCCACTTTGGTGCATTTGAACTCCTCTGAGAGGCTGGAAAAGGACAGTTGGAGTTCTCCCTGACCAAACTGGGCTGTGCTGATTGGACATCGAGGGACAGCCAGCCACGTCCCAACTCTTCTGTGGCTAAAGTCATGTATAGTTAGTGGCCACAAAGGCAAAGAGCTTGATGAGAAAGTCTTCATATATTTGAATTGTCCCACTGAGATAATGTATCTGTTAGTTAGAGCATTGTCAGGGCTCTGGGTCTGTAGGTGCCAAGTTTAGTAATTCTTCTCTGAAAACTGCAGCTGCCTCCAGACAGGAAGATAAACAATTGACCATGGTTTTAATCAATATAAGAGGTAAAACAATAAACTTAAAATGCCTCCTATGACTTGTTTTCTAAATGGAGCTGAACATTCTGCATGGTTCAGAAACAGGTTTCCTTTTACTTTAAGGCTGATGGTGCAAAACTGGTCTGAAAGTGCATCTGGCTCATTAACAAGAAAACCTTTAATGTAAAAATATGAACCACTCTGCATGTTTTTATCCTGTTAGCTTCTAAATAAATGATCGCTCTACCCCAGGGCTGCTCATTACGTCGGTCGATCGCGGAAGGTTTTGAGTCGATCTCCGCAGATGACAATCTGAACTCCGCCATGACGCTGAAACCAGCATTTCCTCTTCTGGTGAGCTTATCAAAAATATTCACCAAGATCCTAAACGTTTTCAGCTTCATTAAAAAATAATTATAAAAAAAATTCAACAAAACGTGTTCAAATTAATAATCTCAGTAATTATTGTTTGAACAAGGTGTTGCGCAATTCAGTGCGTTTCGGTCCTATTAGCAAAAAAAAAAAAAGAAAAAAGAAAAAAAAAGGCGACTCAAAGACCGTCTGACGAGCAGAGCAGGAGTTTAAATTAACTACTCGACCACCGCTGTGTTCATGAGAGGTTTATTGATAATCGAGGAATAAATTTCAAACATGGAAACCTGATATCGTAACGGACTGACTGTTGTGTTTTTAACAACAAACTTGCTCGGCTTGCGAGCGCAGGGGTTACCACGGCAACGGGTGTGTTTAAACGACAAAAGACAGAAAGTAAAAAGATAGGAGTGGTTTTGAGTTGCTCGTCTGTTCGGGTTGTTGTTCCTTTGTTTACCTTTGCTGTGGCTCTTTATCACACCTGATGTAGTTTTTGAACATTCAATAAACGACAAACTTGGACTAATTACCTCGTTCGTTTGTGAGTTTACGTCACAACAAACGTCAAATGGAACAAATATAGCCTATTTCATTAAGTTTTAACAAATTCTACCGCGATAATTATGTAAAATTAAATTAATTATATCCTGACTTCAGAAGATTTTCCTTTACCTTTTCTGGGCTCTTTGGTTCATCCTATCAGT
>CAEGAF010161017.1:0-22288 GCA_903067075.1 Micropoecilia bifurca
GTTTTAAGTAAAAATACACTAATTTTAAGATATTTGTAGGTTTATGTTGGTTAGATATTTTTTCTTGTTTTAGGAAATCTTCATAAGATAAATTTTCTTGTTCTGTTGGCAGATAATTTTTCTTATTTTAAGAAAATTATACCCTATTTTTGTACTTCTTTTTCTTGTTTTTGAAAGGGGACTTTTTGCAGTGTGGGTACTCCGACTTCCTCCCACAGTCCAAAGACATGACTGTCAGGTTAATTGGCCTCTCCAAATTCTCGCTAGGTGTGTGTGTGCATGGTTGTTTGTCCTGTCTGTCTCTGTGTTGCCCTGCGACATAGAGTGACCCCACCTCTCGCCTGGATCGTCAGCTAGAGATAGGCACCAGCAACCCTCCCAACTCCACTAGGGACAAGGGTGTACAGAAGATGGATGTTTTTCAAATTAAAATCCAAAAGAAATGGCATAAATAACCTTTTGGTCTGATAAATGTACAAAAAAAAATGTAATTATAGTCAATATATGTGAAATTTAATCATACTGGCTATAGCACTACAAATCTACCAAAACATGGAGTACCAGGTAAAGTCATAAGGATTCATGAAAGCAACAGCCAAGAGGCTCAAGGTAACTTTGGAGAAGCTGAAAAGATCCACAGCTCGGGTAATTGTTCACAAGACAACTATTAGCTACGCACTAACCGTTTCAAGATGAAAGCCATAACCAGTCTCAATAGTTGTTTGCCACGACACAGGAAAAATCTCTGACTGAAATGAGACTAAAATTTGTGTACCTGAAATCAATGGATATCGCGCTAAAGGTAACATCACCATAGTGAAGCTTATTGTTGGCAAGGCATCATGCTGTTTTTCTTCAGCTTAAACAGGGCAACTGGTCAGAGTTTATAAGAGAAAGAAAGCAGCGAATATATAATAGATGTTGAAACACCCCAAAAGACTTTTGGCTGTAATTACAGCAGAGCGTGGTTTTACGAAGGATTGCCTCAGGGGGGCTGAATGCACACCACACATCTCAGATTTTTTTAAAGATGTAAAACATTTTGAAATCTGTGGCTGTTTTTATTTCAACTTCACAGTTAAGCACTACTCTGTGCTGGTCTAATAGATTCAACTCCAAATAAAATACCCTGAGTGTAACATGAGAAAATGGTGAAAGAGGTCACAAACACTGGCACGCTGCACTGTTTACCTTTCAGAGAATACACAATTGCTATGAATGTTTCAAACACACTGAGCAAACAACCAGAAAACAAAAATGGCTAATTTTGATTTGCTTGCAACACTTAACACGAATATTTAATTTACATATTTTTTTTAGAGCAAATAGCTTCTGCATTGATTGCTTTACTGATGAATCTGACATTTCTCCCCGAGTGGACTTCATGAACCTCCAACTAGACTTTCCCCCTCCATGTCGTCCGTGTTCTATTTTTTCCTTGATTAAAGTCTAATAATACTACCTCTCTCATCATTTCCTCCATCCTCCTCCTTCTTGTTTTTGTGGTCTGTCTGATTGCAGGTGAGTGAATTACAGCTGGGATAATCAGCAAGTCTGCATCTGTCTATGCGAGTGCGTGTGCGTGTGTCTGCGAGAGTGCTTCTGTACGTGTGAACTGTGCAGTCAGACTGGGTGTAAATTATGGCGCAACTGAAAGCCCAGAGTGAGTTATGAGTTGAATAACCACCCGGATGAGAAAACAGGCCAGCTGATCCAAAGGTCTCTGTGTGTTTAGATGCGGGTAGGTGTGTTGAGGCAATGTACAGTTTTGTGTGTGTGTGTGTGTGTGTGTGTGTGTGTGTGTGTGTGTGTGTGTGTGTGTGTGTGTGGAGAGTAAAAACATCAAAAATAAGCAGAAAGTCAAAAATGAAAATGCAAAGCAAGACAGTCGCAGTTGGATTTGAACCCTTTTAAAGTCCTCTATTATATTGCATACCTCATAAATAACTTTGTCACGTGTTTGCTAAATGAAAATGAGTTTTTTTGAGTAATACTTTTTGTGTACAGAAATGTCCTTCACATGCAATCATAACAAAATATCAATGCGATTCAGTTCTTTTAGTACATTTTTTTCGTTCACAAGCTGTTCGGAGAAGTTATTAAAGCCGAGGGTATTTTTTGTGACTTCAGAGCACTCTTGAGTCCTTGCAGAGAAAATGGCGTCGGGGAGAAAAAAGGGTTATTTACACACCAATGAATAGAAATCCAGCCCGCTCTTTCCACCCAAGGTTGCTCTGTACAATGAGTGATGAGATTCAGATATGTTGCCATAGTGACTCATCTATGCTATGGCGTCAAGGCATTGGCAGTTTTGGAATCTGAGCACCAGATTGGTAAAGGAGGGGGGTTATTGTGACAATATGAACAACTTGACTCCGTGACTAATGGTGCAGCAGCAGGAGGGCGGTGGGCTGCAGGGTGGCTGCCTGAGGCGGTTGGCCCAGGTATGGGCATGACGCCTCTCACTTAGGGGGCTCGAAGACCTCCGCCCACCCAGTACACCCCTACCCCCCCCCCCCACCCCCCATGGCCTGTTTCTGTCTCCCTCCATCTTTCAACAAGCGGGGATCAGTACTCGGAGCCAATAGGCAGGAGGCAAAAGTGATGGGAACGCTCCATAAATATCACTGAAATTCCCAGTGGGAGTGCTCCCCGACATGTTTGGCGGTGAATGGGACATGATGCATGAAGGCCTGCGGAGAGTTGCCACCCCCGGTCATTAATCTGATGCTCCCCTTGGTAGAGTGGTGGAGTGACCTTTCTGTGCTGCACAGGGGCCAATTCTCTCTCTCTCTCTACCTGAAAATATATCCCCAGATATCTGGACGGAGCACAGGGTATGCAGGACACTCACCTGTGCCGTTTGTACTCAATATAAACAGACCAGATAATAGGTGTACTGTGCACAAAACTGTCCCTTCAATTCTCTGTGCGCCATTGCTCGTCATGTATTCATTTGTAATTTGTTTTTGTGGCGTGATGTTCTTTTCTGTTTCAGTCTACCTAAACTAACCATAAATTTACCAGAAAAATAATTAGATATGAAGAGGAATGCCAGAAATAATTAAAGACTTAATTGAACAAGGTGAGCCATTTATCATCATCTTAAAAATGATAAGTTTCTACCATAAGTTGCCACTAATTATCTTTAATCACATTAAACATTCATTTACTATGCATTATTTACAGCTTAATCTTTGGTTTCTATTTTTAAGGTCGGCTTGGTGGGTTATTAGGCAATTTAGAAAGGGATAATAAAATCGCAATGAACATAATAAATAAAGTCAGGATTATTAAAGCAATAATTAATGGTTACGTGATCAGTAATAAATAAGTCATTGGCAATTATTATAATTCTGTAGCTGACTCAGAGTTATCAAGAACTGATTCATGAAGCCTGACCATTATTCATCTTAAAAGGGGGTATTTTGTATTTTCTAGGTACAGTTATTTTATACCACAATCAAGTAGTTATGATACAATTTAATAAGCTTTTTCTGATACGCCGCCTTCAGTATGTCATCACAATAATGCTGCTCTACCAAGCCATTCTTACTTCTTATGAGCCTTGTGCTGGGACGTAGTTTGTACGATAAGCTCAGAAGACATGCAGTTCCATCAAGAATGTAGAATACCTCCTCTAAAGAAGTAGTTTACATACTTCTCATCAAGTCCAAATTGTCACTTTTCTTGATTTGATATAATATTCTAATCTTAACTTTTGTGCGAGTAATTTATTTATTTAGCATGCTTTACTGAGTGAGCCGAGTTACAGAAATGAGTGAGCTTTTCAATAATTTTCTAAGTTATTGAACATACACTGAGGCAGATTATGGAAAGAAGGTACAATGGCAAAAGTAGTAAGTAGTATAAAGTGTTCTGTTGAGAAACCTTGGTTCTTCCCATCCGTATGGATGATATTTTGTCATGTAGCCGCTACCAAAGCATCGCTGTATACATTGGACATTTATTTAATGACTCATTATTCCTTATGGCTCTGGCAGGATAACAACAATGAGACCTTCGGGGTCTGATAAACTCAATACCTCAAAGGGTTAGGATTTATGGCAGCTCAGATGGGTGTTTATAAGGTTGTTGATAATTGGTGTAGTTTCAACAGTCATAAGTAATGCTATTTAATTTGTTTGTTCAGACATTGGCATGCACCAAATTACACACCAATGACACACCAAATGATAGTCAAGGTGGTTAATTTGTTTTAAATTTAACAATATTAGAATTGCAGTATTTGTGCAAATGTTATACTTGGGAAATCTTAACAAATGTAATAATGAATCAAACTGAACATTTGATTGTAATTGTACCACTAAAAATATGACAAATGAGAAAACATTTACAGTTGTGAATTGATTTGCAAAATGCAGCTCTGACCCTTTAGAGGTATTCCCAATTGTTAGTCTTAAAGTGGTAAAGAAAACTATGAATGTCTGCCCGCTGCCTCGTCTAGACAGATAACTGGAATGGCTTACTTTTTAGACACTTCAGGTTGTGGCAGAGAATGAAGGAGGGAAGAAGGGAGGGAAATACTAATAAATTCAAGATGTAAGGTTGAGGTTGCCTATCAAATAATTTAATCAATGTGTTGTGAGCTGGCATGCTGTAGTGAAAGCATTACATAAAATAAAGTAAAACATACAAATTAATGAAAGCCGGTGACCAGGGTATCGCTTCCATTCAATGCTGCACCAAGAATCAAACGGTTGCAATGTTTACGAAATGCTAAAAACTAAGGGGCGATGCAGTCAGTAAATCAATGTCTGAAATTGATCAGTTGAAGGGCAAATGATACAGTCTGAAAACTAAACGTGGCGTGATCCGACTATACCTCGCTTAGCTTGTTGGGGAGCGTTTCCTCCAGAACAGAATTAATCCTGCCAACCTAAAGCCTCTTGACATTAGAGTGGACTGTCACCTGCCACTGCTGGACGCTAAGCCTCAGGCTGACTCACACACTTGATGGTGCAAGTGTGAACACACATGAGCACGCATAGCAATGATTGAGACTAAACAAATCTGTCGGATAAGAAACAACTGAGTCTAGGGGAAATGTGACTGATGTGGGAATTTAGAGTGCACGCCTGCAGCATTCAGGGATACCTGCGTTCCGCTGCACTCTGCGTAATGATTAGCTTGTTCGTTGCCACAAGATCAATTTCATCAATCTCTTATAATGAGCACATACACAATCCTCAATTAGAAATGGTTGCCATGGCCATGGTTCCTGACCCGGCTCCAAGTAGGAAACCTGTGATCCTGTAACATGTATTAATTCTCAGCTTTGGCAACAGATGTGCTAATTTCCTGGGCTCTTTCAGTTCATAATAACGTGCCAGCTCCCTCCTCAAAATATGTGCTAATTTGCAAGTACTCTTTGTGGATGTGCTAAACTACCAGCTGACATTTTGTGTGCTAATTTGTCAAGCAGGGACCCCTTTTTTGTACTAATTGAGCCAAACTGTGAGTACACACTTCCACGGGCCTTGAATTGCTGAATTCCTAAATGACTTCTGTGTGCTGGTGGTTTCCAAGCCCTCCACAGCTCTCGAATTGCAAATGTGACTGAAAAGAAACCCTATCTGCTGTGAAAATAAGATGCATATGTGCTAAGAGCACATGCTTGGCGAAGGGAACAGGCGGACACACACAGATTTCACAGAAATACAAGGCTGCTCTCGAGATTAGATGAGCTCTTTAAAGTCAAAATGTTACGATGTCACCGAGGCGTCGTCAGAACACAAGTGGAAATTTAGAGTCAGGAGTTCAACAATAGGATGCGATATGCGCAGTTGTTAATTTCCATTGAAATGCATGGAAATGTTAGAAAATGTAATTTATTTTTCTGGGAGTTGTTGTGTTGAGGCACTCAGCCTATATGTCTGCACATATTTTACTAAGAGGGCGCTGTGCTTTAATAATTGTTTAGACGAATATCATTAGAGGAAAAACTGTTTTCTACATTAATAAGGAGGTATTGCCAATATCGCAGGGCCCCTGATAGACTAAGCATGCAATTATTTGTTTTAAAGTATTAAAATAAAACAAAAATTAATGGTTTCTGCAAAAACCTAAAAAAAGAAAAATCATAGACTGTTCGACTTAAATTAAAAGAAAACTGGCCCTCACCTCGGACACATACAAACATCTATGACAAGGATAACCAAGCAGACGATTTGTTTTCAAAAGCAGAGGTTTAATTTTTTAATTATCTCATTATCAATTCAACTTCTCACAACTTTCTTTGAATTTCATTTCTACACATTTTCATTTCCATTTGGTATCTATGGACTCATGACATTTTTTTACTGCAGTCAAGTATTTTAGTGAATTAGAATAAATCATCATAAAAATGTTCAAATGTCATGCATAACTAAATTAAATTTAAATAAAATTTCAATTTAAATGACCAAAAACCTAACACAGCAATAGTATTCTTGCAAAGAATTGAGAACAATTAAATTAACTAAAACTAACATTTATGTTGGTATTTCTGTTTATGCAAGCATGTTAGCATTAGAACTGCACCACAATTAGCTGCTAAAACATAAATATGCAGTTCAAAACTCTTAACATTTAAAAGTTTTATAAAGAATGTTTTTTACACATTTGTTAAAACTGTCACTATTTCATGACAGTATGTTACGAGACAGATGAGCATTTCCACTCCCTCCCTGAGCTATTATTGACGTCTGAAGAAATGCACCGCTCCCGGTCAAAAACGACCAATCAGAGCCAGCAGGAAAGTCTTAAAGCTGCCACTCACCCCTCACACACACACCTCTAAATGTGTAAATTAAATAAAAAACAACTTACCGTTACAAGAAAACCGTTTATCCGCTGTCATCAGTGGCTACGCTAACTAGCTTGAGCATTCACAACAGCATCTACTGACAAACTGTAGCTGTACAGGGCTGGAAGAGGGCGGGGGGAAGCAGCTGGTCACATGACACTGAGGACCCGCATCTGGGCTCTGATTGGTTGATTTTAGTTAGGGAGCATCGCAAGAAAGCAGGAAAGTTAAATTATGTCTCATACCAAAATGTCTCCACATAACGACAGTTTCAACAAATATGTAAAAGGAAAAATATATATATGTATATGTAAGTGACATAATACAACTTTAAAGGGATCAACGATTAGTTGGAGCAATCACCTTTATTTGAGAAATATGTATTTTAGATGTAAAAACAATAAACTGTTTGGTTTAGTTTTTTTAATTTCAATAAACTATAGTCACGCGGAAGTCGCCATGTTGTTCAAGATGTATTGCATTTTGGGTAAATTATATTTACTGCGCTTGATTGGCTCGCTTCATCCAGCCAAAACGATAATTAAGCCTTTTTCAATTTGAAACAGAGCGCATTTAAACTTGATGGGAATGTAGAAATCACAAGAGGGGACCAAACGGAGGAAGGAACAGCTGGAAAAATAAGCTGGTGTTTGTGCTGCTGCTCCCACCTTCGTATTCATGAATGAAACGATGAATGACACGAACCTCTGATCGGACTGTGTGATCCGGTAAGTAGTTCTCTAAGTGGCTCTGTGTCAAGTCTGGTCTTTGGTCTATAACTCCTGCTTAGGGTCTGGTCTTCACATTCACAACACCGTCTCCCCACTTTATTCCCTTTTGTTGCTTAGCTCTCACTGAGTGGCTCTGCTGAACGGAGACTGCTGTTGTCTCGTAACCTCTAGGTGTGAGGATATTGGATCATACCATTATGTGAAAGCAGAGAGGGGGAAGGACACACCTGTCAGGTGAGTCCATCAGTGGTGAGGAGGAATGTCGCAAAACCCATAAATATAACTTCCTACTGTAAAAGAGAAGCAGCATCTGGCTGAAGATCTAAGTTATTATGTAATAATAAATTATTATTATTGTTACTATGGGTGTGTTTTGGTAGATTTGCTTGCAGATTCAGTATATGAATTTATTTTCCGTATGCTGAAAAACAGATTCCAAATATATTAACAGTTTTTGTTAAAAATTAAAAGTGACGAAAATATTACATAAAAGTGTGAATGTCTGATTTGTAACAGAACAAATGCATAAGATGAAAGAAATACCCAAGTCTTCTCATTACAGAATATTGATTGGAAAAGATTTTATCATATAAAGCATTCCTACTCACTAAATTATGCTAACATATGGGGCTGCAGATGATAATAATTTAAGAGCCATTTGGAAGCTGAAAGGTATTCTTTGGGAGGCGAGACACAATAGTCTGCTCTCTGAAAAGAGCCGAAATTTCCAACACTATTGCACCATTGAAAAAATGGCGACCTCCATGTGTGAAAAATATAGCAAAACATTTTTTTGAAGTCATTGTGAGTTTTGACATATCACAAACAGCTATTTTAAAGCTAACAAGAAAATTACAACACATTTAGGCGAACTTGTTCAACTAATTGTGGATCCGTTTAAAGGGATACATTTTGGAAATATTTTGTTCAATCTTCACAAATGGATATTTCTTAAATATGTTAATTGTTGCTACTAGCTGCATAAAATGTTCAATCAGGGCTGCTGCAGTCACTGTTGCCAACTCCACAACAAGGAAAGACCCTATTGGCTGTCCTATAAGATCCTAGAAGTCACTAGATAACATCATAACGTAATTTGCTTGTGTTATGTGAATCCAGGCAGTTGAAGATAGAAATATCAAGTGATTAAAAATACTCTGAAAATGTTTAACCCTACGATTGAACTTTATGAAATGATTTATATGCAGTAAAGACTTTGCCTGAACCTCCATAGAGAAAAAAAAAAGACAGTTATCAGTGGCACACACCGTGTAGGAGGTGAATCCGTGACTGTGTGAATCAAAAGCAGGGATTTATTTACACGCAATAAAAAATCTAAAATTACATGCAACATCAAAATTTATATTCATATTACATTTGCAATATGAAAACAGAATATGGTGGTTCTCCTGTCTGCTCTCAGTGAGGGCTGTGTTTGCTGCGCGACACGGCTGCTTTCAGACTGACCACCATTAGAGCTTGGGAGGTGGAAGGGAATCACGGCAGCACTTACTGCTCACTGTAGCTCCAGTACAATTGGTGCTTTCACATGTTTCTGTCAAAAAGTCTCCAGTAATACAATAATGGAAGGTAGGAGGTTGTGACTTTTTCAAAACCCACCCAAAAGGACCAATCACGTCTTACACAAACTCCTCCCCCCCCCCCACACTCCCCCCAGCCTATCAAAGCTCTCACAAGCTCCTCCTACAACAACAAAAAAATCTACAATGCAAATTACGTTTTTTTAGTGTTTATGTATAATCTTACTAAGTGATAAAACAAATGTGTGGCAGAAAACATTGTAAATCTCACTCATTATTATTATTATTATTATTATTATTATTATTATTATTATTATTATTTTGAGATACACCGATCATTCAAATGATTTTAAACCCCTGGTTATATTGTTGCTCTGTGAATTAACTTGACTGACTCTGCATCAGTAAATAGTAAAAAAATAAAATGCAATAAAAAAAATATTTAACTACTGTGCAAGGCAATTCATTGCAAATACTCAACATCTATAATAGGTTTCACAGTGTAATAAACATAGAGGTGATATAATCAAAAAGAGCATTTGTTCGGTCAATATTGCTTGGTAAACTTGCGCCATTATTCAATAAATGTCTTGCTCACAAACTAAAACCCGTTTCATACAAAAACGAGGACAATTTTTCCCCAGAAACAGACAGAGCAAACAAAAAGAGAATCCCAGACAGTGGCTCTAATCTAACAGAAAAGAGAAACAACAACACGGTTCCGGTCGGTGGCATAATGCAGCAGTGCCTCAGGAAAATCAGTCAAGCCTCAATAAATATTTCCTCTCTGTTGTTTTTCCACAGGGCACTTCAGAAATCTTGTCTCCATATCTGACATATGGAAGGGGTTTCATTTCTCCATGTCTTTTTCAATTGCCCAGACATTTTATGATAGGACATTAAATCCAGAAGGCATCGCTATGGAAACGGGGTGTTTTTATTATGCAACAACGTCAGTCGTCTTAACACCGCGATGAATAACGCCGCGAATGCGTGTTCGGCAGTAATATATAAATGCGACATTAAAGTTTGATAAACTTTTTATTACAAATGTGGAATGCGATGTTTTGTTTTAGAAAAAGGACGAGGGGCTCAGTAAACATGCATTTGTTTGGGGGGAAAAAGTAGGTTTAAGAACCTTGAAGCTTTCACGCTCTTTACATCACTTCGCGATAAAGATACGTATTCCCCAAGCTGCAGTCTTATGATATGGTTCAAGTAAATATAAACCTCAGAACTGCAGTCAAAGGGTTTTGCTGTGAGAAGAAAATATGTGCATTGGCTCTAATGTACAGCCCATTGGGAGCGAGAAGGAACTCTTATTTAATAGAATGCTTCCGATGGCTTCATGCCTCACTCGTTCCTGTCGTTTCTCTGTCTGTGCCTCATCTTTTTCAATCCTTCATCAAAACACAGGCGCACACACACCCAAACACACGCCCGCGCGCGTGCGCGTTCTAGCCGGCGTTCTCAGGCAAGAGCACATCACAGGGTGGCCTCTGCAGGTGACAGATGGCAACCTCACAGCGCTGCTCACTGTAAACTGAGTTTTAATCAAGCCTAAGCACATGTGAGAGATGCTAATTATCCACTGCAGGCTAGAAGAGTCCAACCTGGAGAATACTGTGACTATGCATGTGCATCGCTGGTTCATTATCGCTTTCCCCTGTTGCGATAAAATCACCATTATTGGCATTGCAGATGAGAAGTGCGAGGCAGGATGGACTGTCTGGTGCATCCCAGGATGCAAAGACCCTGGAGCACCATCGCTCAGCAAAATAAATATGGATAAGGACTCTGCTAGCAGTGATCCTGCAGTCTTAAAACAAACTCTCGCGAAGTTAAGCGTGGGGAGCTCAAGCTGCCTCTATGCCATGAAAATGTAGAATCTTCAGGCGCATTTTTCCAGCAGGATGACAAGATAGATTTGCATTAAGGAGCTTCTAATAAATATGATGTTTAACAGACCTTGACATGAAGCTGAAAAGTTCAAATTATGCTGTTGCAATTAGGCCAAAGCAAATTGCACAGGACTCTATTGTACTCTTTGCTCCCTTTGTCGCTCCTGTTCTCATTCTCTGTTCTCCTGCACATTAAAATGGCCCTGTATTACACTCTCTATTGTAATTTGGATCAAAATGTCTGTAAAATTAGACTTTCTTCCATGTAGAGGGGTAGATGTTATCTCCCTTTAGAGCCAAAGGTCAAGAATTAATTCAGAAGGCAGCTCTTTGATTCTCACAGCAGGATTTTTACAGGGTGGAAGGAGAGAGAAGGGAAGAATGAAAAGGTTTTGTTAATCGGTTTAGTATAATCTTTAATCTTCATATGTATATTGATCCATCCAATCATCAGTTTTCATCTAGGTAATGAACATAGGGTGGAAAAGGTTTTAAATGCTCTAGATGTACCGTTTAAAACACAAAGTGCTCCATAAATATTAGATATTAGTATATAAATGTGCAAAATTAAAACTCTGACAGAGATTTAATTTAAACGGTGCTTCTATTATTCATCAAACGTACAGCACCCTTCAAAATAAGTTGCATCCTTTTAAATCATTTCACATTTGGAGTGTGAAACTTTATGTCAAGCTTTAATGTATTTGCTATGATTTTTGGAGATAGACCAGCACATAGGCAACTCATTGATTTATGAAAGGAATATTCTACATGGTTTTCAAAAAAGTCAACAAAAGCAGAAAATATTCAGCCCCATTGCTGATCATTACTTCATAGAACCATCTTTCACTGCAGTTATAGTCAATGTCACATGGTGTTTTTATTTATTGTTATTCTTTAATTATGTAAAGCACCTTGAAATGCCTTGCTGCTGAAATGTGCTATACAAATATAATTTGATTGATTGATTTTGATTGGAAAATTTGGTTAAAATGGTCCCGTCAAAAATAACTGATGTTCAGTAAAATTGAATGGAGACCAGGGTTGAAAAAAAGCACACCCACAGTATGATGCTGCACCATTATGTTTATGGCAGGGATTATGTGTTCAGGGTGATGCCAAAGGATTTGCTTTGTGACTCAAAATAGGGAGACGTCTGAGGCTAAAAGATACTTAAGAAAAATTTTAAGATATTTCTACACCATACTGCTTTCTATGCATTAGTCTATAATACAAAATCCCAGTGCAATACATTGAAGTTTGTGATTGTATAAAATGTTAAAATGTATTAAAAGGTATGAGGTCTTTGTCAAGGAACTGTGTTTCTGCACTGGAGAAGAAGTTTTAAGGAGAATATCGCCTTCACACACAAAGATTTGCATATTCAAATGTGTTTTAGATGTATCGTCAATGTAATCCTTATGTATAACTTGCAGTTTATAGTTGGGATTGCATTATTTTCTTTAGGATTTGAAGGGACCACATAAAAAAAAAAAATCGAAGTCTACACTGTGCATGTCAAATGAGGATTTATGCCGTTGTCTTTGAGCACAGTAAGACCAGAGGACAGACAGGAGCACGGCTTGATTGAAAAAAGAGGGAGAATAAAGTAGGGGACGGACAAGGAGACAAGCCGAAAGCCAAAGGGAGCGAAAGGACAGTGAAGGACAAATGGATAGAAATGGGTATAAAAAAATAGTAAAAGAGACATGATTTTGATGCTGAAAGTGCACCATGTCGTCATACTGTCTCCTCTCAACCTGTCAGACGGTTTCAGAAAACAACAGGCTTCCAGTTATTATGTTGAAACTAGAAAAGGAGAAGCAGAAGTATGGCAGCTGAAAGGAGGGAAATTGTGAAGTGTAGAGGCAGGGAAAGAAAAGGAAAGGGAAACGTGGAAGGATGGATGGATGGATGGATGTGTGGGTGGGTGGGGCACCCCCCAAAAAAATGGATTAGCGAAGGAAACGAAGAGGGAAGAATTGAGAATAAAAGAGGTCACTAGAGGCAGATAAAAGACACTCAATTAAAGCCCTGAATGGATGGCCCATTAGACCTGAACAGACACCTGCCCCCCTCCTCCTTTCCCCTTCCCTCCCCGTTCACTCTGCCGCAGGGCAGGAAAATGTCAGCTTCTGGTCTGGGTTCATCAGCCTCCCATGTTGTTCAGAAGCTAGCTCATGATCAGAGCTGCAGGTACACTTTTGCTGCAAAGGTGTGTCAATTTTTCCTCACTTGTTCTACAAACACACAAGCAATTGAACAGCAGCAGAGAGAGTGAGAATAAAGAAAGAGGCCTGCAGAGTGACTCTTGCAAAGAAAATAGCCAGAGGCAGACGAATGAAAAGAACAGACCAAATAATGAAGCCCCTCCAAAAAAGTGTGTGCGCTCACTTTGTTCTCTGTAAACAAGGATCATTGAGGGTAAGGGAAAGAGAGACAATGAAGATGAAATTGGAAGAAAATCAAAAAAAGGTTTGCTTTAATCTTCCTCCTGACCTTCTGTCTGCAATATCTCACTATTTTTGACATTTAGTCACACCTCGACAGGCAGACAATTTGAAGCCCTCTGTCATGTTGAAAAAGAGGCCAAATCTCTGTACGCATATCTGATAGGTGGCTATGTAAAGAAAACAGCGCTGGTGGGTTGCATTAAGTCAGATCAAAATCCTTTGGGCAATATAAAAAAAATTCTGACCAGGTTTATTTTTTACTCTCCATTAATGCTGTTTATGGAAAAAATTAAATAGCAAGAAAAATGTACTTTTTTCCATTTACGACAAACAAGCCCCACAAGCAATGACAGCAAAAAACACAGCTGAGATTAAGCATAGCAACATGTGTAGGAGGGGAAATACATATTTGCTATAAGTGGAACATTTAAAGTATGTTTCATATGTTACTACACAGCTTTAAGCATGTGAAATGTGGGGAAATAATTCACATGTGAACGGTTTTGACCATGTGTTTCATCCTTGACTACATGGTATAATTATCACACGTAAAAAAGTACAGCGCAAAATAATTTAAACATGACAAACATGGGAAGGTTTTGTCTTGTGGCCAAAATGTTACCATATATTTCTGCATATCCTACATGGAAATATTTATGGAAATATTTCACACGTAGGTGGTATTCCTATAGGCGCTTGATATGTTGGTACATATTACCATTTACAGATGTTAAATACATGTTTCACTTGTAACTGCAACATTTCTTCATGTTAGGAGATGGGTAAATGTGTGGAAGGTTTTCTATGGGTGATTTATGGCCATTACCACACAGTACATTTCTGCATGCAAAATCTATCTATGAAAACATTTTACACGCGTCACTCTTTGTCATTTTAGAAAAATACAAAATTCAAACAAAAACATGGAACAAAATTTAAAAAAAGTCAAAGCTTCCTCAAACTGTTAAGCTTCCCACATATAGTCGGAATCGTCTGTCTCTAAAGGTTGCATTGACTGTCCAAAAAAACACATTTTGTTATTTTCATATTTCTGTCCTCGCATCTCAATCCACTAATTACTTTGAGACAAAAACATAACTTCTCAAAGAGAAACAAATGAAAGTACATTAAAAAAAAACTTAAAACGAGGGAGACATTCTGCATAGCCCTGGTGTGTTGTAGACAAAGGAGCGCCACGCTGATTCAAAGAACATGATTTTAAGTAAATCCAGCCTGACTATATGCCCCCACAGAGCACGTTTCTCTCTGTGTCCTTGGTTCACACAGAGAAATGTTCTCACCTCCAACGGGCTTTTCTATCAATCGAAGCCTGAATTCTGTCCTCTATCCTTTAGACTGTTGCGCCACTCCTCTTCAAAGACCTTTATTCAGCTGGAAAGTGATAACCCAACCTGATCAGGGTCTAACATCATAGCAAAGAGAGCCAGAGGGCTTTCTGCAATCGATTGACTTCAGAATCCCGTTTGGACGTCAGAGATTTCATTTGTGGTGCAGGTGGCTTCAGGTTTGTTTACTCTGGCTGTGTGCTTGGAATAAACATGTTGATGTCTTGGTTTACAGGAAGCATTTATTCATCTACAGGTGTGGTGTGTGTGTATATGTATATATCTTTATCTATAGATATAAACATATAAACTTGTAAAGATGCATATATAAAGACAAAGTAAATAGATGATTGATGCATATTCATACCACCAGGAGGTAAATGGTTATGAAGTCCAATGCATTAGCCTAATAGAGGTCAATCGAACAAATACAGAGTAAGCATGAACTCTTGGAACTATCACTAATGTGTAGTTTCAGAACTGAAAGACGGTATATGCTACGTTTGTTTCTTCTCAAGAAACTAATCACAGTTACCTAAAGCAACCGGATTTACTGCAAAAAGTTTTGCTCTTTTTTTTAAAAAGATTTATGACTTTCCGTCCACAAACTTCAATATATTTCTGGATTGTTGTATGAGATAGATCAACAAAAAGTAAAGCAAACAAAATTGAAATGGAAGAAAACATTTTTTTTTTCATCTTTCAGACACACAAAAAAAACATCTAAAAATGTAAAAAGCCTTTGTGTTCTTCCCCTGGACTCAATAGTTTGCAGAACCACCTTTCACAGCAATTACAGATCTTTTGTGCTACGTTTTAACCAGTTTTGCACATCTACAGAGTCAGCCTTTTTTCCCATACCTTGCAAAATAGCTCATTCTCCATGAGATCAAATGGAGCGTTGCAGTGTTTTGCAATTTTGAAGTCTGACCACAGATTCTTAATTGAATTTCCTTCTGGACTTTGACTGGTCCATCCTAACACATGAATATGCTTTGATCATTGTTGATCTTTTGTTTTTTTATGTTTTGGCCTTTCTTGCTGGAAGGTGAAATTTTTAACTTTTTGTAACCGCTAACAGTTTTCTTTCAACAGTTGCTTTCACCTATTATCATTGTATGTGTATTATCCAAAAATAGACCAAAGCTTAAAATAATAGAAGCAATTATATGATTAGAGTTTTCTACAATTTCACAACTGTAACATTTAGGAGCAACAGAATACATTGTGTTTTGGACAGTTTAGCTTAGATATGCTTTTTTTTCATAGAGCTGAAAGTGGTAGCTGCTAACTACCAAGTAGACGAACAACACTTGGACAAAATGTGACGTCTCTACAGGGATGTAAATCTTAGAACAATCTAACATGAGGTTAGTAGTTTTCAGGCTACACTTTTAAGGCTCATGTTAAACATTATCTAAGGCAACTCCAATGTTTCCAACACCGGCTAATGCTCTCCTTGCCGTTTTAGGTAGGCTGCCACATTTTGGTGAGTCTAATGTTGTGCCATCCCTTTTCCCGTTTTGAATGATTTTTGTAACTGTGCTTCTTGAGATGTTCAAAGAATGGAGTACTGCTTTAGCTACACTGCTTTAAGCTTCTTACAAAAATTGTTTGTTCCTTGGTTTTTGTGGTCCAGTATTTTTCCCACTAATGTAACAAAAAAAGAAAGAAAAAAAAACCCACACGAGGCATTCGCTAAACAGCCATACTTATGCTGAGGTGGGCTCTGTTTATTCATTCAGTGACCTCTGAAAGCAGTTAATTGCATTCTTTATCTGCGGTATCAGAGAAAAGGGAGCTGAATGCAAATTTACACTACACCGTTTGATTTTTATTAGGACATTTAAAAGAACATTAAGAACGGCTGAAAGTGAACAAAATCAGATAACTGTAGATTTTATCTTGATTAAAAACTGCGGGAAAATAAGATTATTTCATAAATTGTCAATCATTCACGGAGAAATTTATTCCTGGCGCAATTACGCACACTTGCAGCACACCGTCTACGTTTGCTTTTCTCATGTTTGTTTACCTTTCTTTCCTTTCCCACAGATGGGAACCCGTGATACGTGAAAGAGGGTGGCATCTGGGACTTTGCATTGCTTATTTGTTTTTCGCTGCCTGATTCTTTCTCTACTTTTTTTTTTTTTTCATTATTCCCCTTAGCAGCGTTTCGATTTGTATTGATTCCCACCATTTTACAGTTGGTCGAGACACACAGCTAATAAAGGCTAATAAAAACACATCCCCAGCTTAATTTTTCAAAGCAGCCACAAGGACATTAGTGTTACCGACGTGTTTCTCTTCTGTTAAAGTCTCCTCATCTGTATCTGTAGTCGCAGGCAAATTTGCAGCTCTCTTAATACGATTCCGCTGACATTTATTCAGAGATGCAGTGCATGACTCCTGGCCTCCCACCACATTTCCACAGCAAACTCCTCTCTCCTTTTTCTGTCTCTCCTCGCAAAAAGCCATAAGAAAACGGCAATAACGGACCAGAACTGAGAGTGGGCTGAGAGTGGACTGCTCTGAGGCAAACTAATCTATCTTTACTCTGTATCTGCTGGCCTCAACACTCACTGTTTTTCTTTTCACTCACACTCTACAGACCCTCTCCACCTTCCCAACAAAAAAAAAAACCTCTTTGTTTTTTTTGGTTCTTTTTTTCACACCCCTCCGTGACATCAATGTATGCCACCATCTCCCTTTGAGGAACATTGAGAAGGACAGTTCTGCATGCATTAAAAAGAATGCACACACACTCAAAAAAAAAAAGAAAGTCTTCCATGCTCTCAGCTCTGACCTTCAGTTAGCTTTAAGCGGGACAAACACGCAGTAAGGCACTCTTCTCAAGGGACAGTGCAGAGAACAATTGCACATGTAACCCTTAACCTTAGCACTGGAATTCATGAGCGATGATGACAGTGAGTGAAAGGCTCCGAAAAGTGAAAATCCAACAACAGGAGTGAAGCCAACAACAAGGGACAAGCACAGGTCTCGTGTGTATTCTATTTGATATGCAAAAGAAAAAAAGATGGCTGTTATGCTGCAGACAAGGTCAATCAGCTAAAGCCACCTCCTATGTAAATAATCTTTTAAAATGACACTGGCAAATCTCCGAAAATGGCTTAATTCTTAGCGCAGCAAGAAAACTAATTTCATACCTCACGGATATTTGCCATTTTAAAACGGTAACAATCTGCACCCCGGAATTAATCAGCGTCGAGGTTTTTCGTAGCCGAGGCATGACAGCGAGACCTTCAAAGAGTCGGGACTGTAAACATGTTTTAGAAATCCATCTAGATAGTTCTCTGCTTCGAGTCCACGTGTGGTGCTGCATGCTAATGTGAGACAGATCTCCTCTTTGTTCTTGAAACCCACAGTGGGTATTTTTAAACCATGGAAATCATTTGCCAGCAGAGATAGTTTCACATTTCTATAAGCCACAGCGAGGCCAAGTGACACATGAATATTTTAAGCAGCTTTGTGCGTATTTAAATGGGTTCGCTGTGAACATGCTGGCAGCGGGCCAGGGCGCTGGGTGTTATCCATAATTCTTACAATCCCGAACTCAACTCCAGCCTGCCGATACTCCAGACTGGCAGAAACCGAAAGCAAATAAAGTCAATTAGTGATCAGCTCCTCTTGAATCTGTTCCCACCACTCTTTCTCACCCTGAACATTTAACCTCGCCATAAATCAGTTCACAGGATGGAGCCTCTTTATAATTAGAAATGCAATAAGAGATCCCATATCACGGTGCAGACATTGTGAGGGAGGTCAGGAAAAAAAAAAACACCTTCTCTTTTCACCAGAGGGGATTTTTGTCTTTTGGCAGTTGACTGAAAGAAAATAATTGATTTTTTTTTCCTTTCTTCAAAATGAAAAATAATGATTGCATTTCTGTCTGAAATATATCCAGCATATGTCTATACTAAGAAAATGTAAACAGAATGTGTGGAGAAAGAAAGAGCATTTATGAGTCAACAATGATTTCACCAGCAGCTGACAGCCCAGAGACAAATTGGTTTTGCCAATGCTGTTTGCAGATGGCAGCGATAATACTATCACTCAACGTCACAGTCACTGGCAAGCTGAGGGCCAGATATATATATATATATATATATATATAAAGAAACTGCTACATTTTTAGATATGTTTCCTCCATATTACAATTAAAAGAAATGAGAATTAGGGTAACTCACCAGTATCTGCTAACACCAAATATGTTGAGGTGCTACATGTGTGAATAGAATAGAATAGAATTTTATGTGACCCTAAATTTTTTAATTTCTTGGCAGTGAATTAGCAGTCATTCAATCCATTGATTTTATTTATAAGCCACACTTTGTACTGAAAGCAGCTCAACGTGCTGTACGGAATTAGCAATAATAGAGTCAACTAGAAACGTGCAGAGATGCACAATTAACATTATGTTATTCTATAATTTACAAAGTTAAAACTATGCAGGTATGAATTCACGTGAAATGCATGTGAAAAACTGTGCACCTGCATTAGATTCAACAGACTTTCCACATACAAATTGGCTGTGCACAAATAGTATTTTTGTTTGTTTTTTTCAAAAATAATTTAAGGAATATGGAAGTTGCAAACTTTACTTCAAACCTGAATTACCACTTTTTCAAATTAAGTTTGATAATTACCGCACATAAAAACACTTAAGTAAATCTGCCAAGAAGAGTGTTAAAAGAGCAATAAAGCTGCAGCTTAGCTTGCAGATTAATCCAGTGCACATTTTTTTTGTTCAGCTGCCTGTGTGAGTGAAATAGCGGCATGTCTGATTGTGGCGACTGCTCAGGTTGAAAGTGATATTTTCTTCTGGATCCAGAAGACCCTTGGCAGCTCTGCAAAGTGTTACTTGGTGGGTGTGAGTCTGTCAAAGAGAAAATCTACTCTCACCGGGTGTTTGGTTAAATCTTCTGTAAACCCTTTTACACACTGAGCATCTTCCACGTTTTTAAATGACAAACATTAAACACAGAAATCAAATTCTGTGTGGGAATAAACTCTTGCTACCTCGCCTGCAGCTGGTGGCCCCCCAAAAAAACATTTCTCTCTTCTTTTTTTTTTCTCCATTTCTTTTTCATTTTCCTCTGACACTTGTCACTCTACCCCGGTGAGCCTGATGCTGTGAATACAAAAGCCTGACTGGGCTGTGGCGCTACAGTGTGTAAAGGTTTCAGTCTGACAAGAGAACAGCAGTTCCACAATGCGAGCTGCCTGTCTGGACAGAATGTAGCAAGGGGGCAAGGAAGGAAACAAGCAGACTCGGGGGAGCTGACCTCCTCGTTCAGCCGGCCTCCTGCAGGAGCAGCTGGGATTATCCTGCTGAGTAAGCACATCTTGCAGTACAAGAAAAGGCTCTGGAAATGACTCCTGCTTCACCTGAGGGCTTTCTTTGTTGCATTTCTTCTCGTTCTGACATGTACATTTTAGGTTTTTCAATTGAATTCTTCATACACACATATGCAAATGACGCCATTCTCCTCCTGGCATTAGATAATGAACCAGTAAGCACGAACATCATGTTTTCTTTTTTTTTTTTTTTTTTAGAAAAAGAAAAGTAACAAAACGGGACTGAAAGCACCTATCAGCAACAGGCAGTTCAGCTGAGCATATGTGTCTCTGTCCCTGGTCCTGAACAGAAGCTTTAGTTGTTTTTTGAAATTCCTTTCAGCACCATAGACAGAGACAAGCTAAGGGTTTAGCTCAATTTCAGCCGTGTTAAATGCAACTAGTTGAGGGGGGGAAAGGAATCAAGCATAAGCTTTTACCTTAGAGCAAAAGATCGCAGTGGCATGAATAATGTCTTATCTCGCCTGGTCATGTCTATGTCACAACTGATGCCAGATGCCCTGCGGATTTTTATTTTTTTTCAAGCTTAGCAGAGGCGACAAGTTCAGCACAGCAGGTACAGATAAAAATATTGTGAAGTTAAATTGAGTTTGGCTTCATGAAATCCTTGACAAAGCATACATACACCATAAAAGCATTTCTGGATGGTTTTAAAGTCAAGCAAGTCAAATTACTTAATCAAGCGAATTTAAAACATGTTTTGTAAATTGAATCATAAATAATGCATCAAATCTAACCACACTACATTGTTATGGTAACTACGATTTAGCGCTGAAGTTGTTCATTTGCTCAATCCCTGTTTGTTGTCTGGTGTCTCAGTGAATAATAATAATAATATGCCTGATAAGGGTTTACTGTTTGTCACAATCAATGAATACTGACTCAACAGAGCTTATCATGACAATCTTGTTTAAGAAACTTTCTGAGTTGGAGAAATGATTTAGGTTCACATTGTGTTTTGCTAGCTAATGTAGCAACAGTGCTAATGCTAATGTCAAGCTTGCTAATAATCTGGGTTTCTTAATCCGATGTTACCATAGCTAAAAAATGTAGGTCTTATGTGTGGTTGTCAGAGAAAATGCTTCCATGTTGTCTTGTAAGGATACAAATTACATCTGTACTAGTAATTTCAGTAATATTTCAGTCATGAAAAATGATGTCTTGTTTTTTTTCTTTTAGAAAATATGGAAAATAACTCGCATAGCTTTGTGACAGAAGCATTAATGACTACTGTAAAACTGTATCATTATTAATCAGGTGTGCATTGGTGAAACTGTTTTCACCAATGCACATGTTGTTTTTTCAATAGATTTTAGAAGATTTTAGACTGTTAGAAAACCAGTTGAAGTTGGAAAACAATTTAATTTTCTTCTTCCAAACTTTTTAAAGTTCTATTCATTTTTGATAGATTCCATATAAACATGTCAGCCTTATTATTTTCTGATACACAAGGCAAATGACAATAACAATCAACTGAACCAACAACTTTAGCTGAGTTGAGATCTGAATGTTTGGATTTATTTATTACCAATAAAAGGTAATCACCTTTACACAATACATGTAAAAACAATGTATGTACATTATTTGTATGGTTTATGATTAATATCCCCCCAAATGTATTTTTGTAGTGTTTGGTCATTCTGAGATTATGAGTTTTACATGTATATTAAAAAAAGAAAAAAAAACAATTTGGGGTTGAGTTATGTTAAATAAATGTAAATGCTGTGTGTTGGTGTTGCTGTGTAGGGAGGAATTTTTGGACTTTATTCTGATTGATAAAATAGAAATGAACACATATTGACTGTTACGTCTTAACTTGAAGCACAAAATAGAATAATCAAAAACAAATTTAATTAAATAATAACAGTTTGTAGAATTAACCACTTACTTTAACTGTACTAAAATACACAGTTTCCACTCAGAAATAGTGATTGAAATATACAGAAAAAATGATCTGTGGAATATATCACACCGACTGCATTAGCAAAAGTCTATGTGTGGTTTGGTTTGAATGGTAACCACATGTCTATTTTAAGCGTAACATTCTTGATTTTGCGGGGGGGGGGGGGGGGGGGGGGGGGGGGGGGGGGGGGGGGGGGGGGGGGGGGGGGGGGGGGGGGGGGGGGGGG
>CAEGAF010161018.1:0-10250 GCA_903067075.1 Micropoecilia bifurca
GCCTTCAGTTTTATTTTTACACTGTTGCCTTTTTGCCTCTGCAACATATTTTGAATAAAACCTTATGCTTGTAAAATGTTTTGTTTGAAAAAACAAATTCAGCAGCATACATTTACAGTTTAATTGCTGGAATTCTTATTCCTAGTTTCAAATGTTTCAAAGCTTGTCCTCAAAACTTTCCTTTTTATATTTTTTTTGTGTTCCAATTTAAGACAAACTGTCTCTTCTTCTGTTTGCAATCTTCTCCTCATGCTCAGGTTTCTTCTCTGTGGATGTAAAAACTGTCCACTTAGATCCCTGACCTCTTTATTCCAAGCTTCTGTTTGCTCTCTCATGGACCAAAGTGGTAACTCTGCCTAGTAACACTTTCAGCCAATGGAATGAGATCACTATCTTCTTTAGTTTGTGCTCTTTTTAGAACGGATTTAAAACTTACACATGCACACCACTTTACTCAAATGGTTTTCTGTTTTACTTTCTTGCACTTGCCATTAGAGGGCACTGTAGGTTGCTGCATGAGCTGTGCAACATGTAAGACTAAATATATGGGTCCCTGCAACATACAGCCCATTCAGATTGTCATAGCATTTCTCTTTTTCATTGAGATGTTTGCTGTTCCTCTTCAGGTTCATGGGTTGAGCTGGAGGAGCTGATTGCAGCTGTGAGCCGAAGGGAAAGTCTGACAGGACCTCAGGACAGCATCTCTTCTGCCCTGCAGGGGGAGCTAGAGAGAATCCTCCTTGAGGCGCAGCTGGAGTGTGAGAGGAGTAGAGACAGGTGAGGGACTCCGAGGTGTTTGGTTTGGTTTGGTTGTTTGTTTTATTGATCTGATCAACAGAAGGATGAACCTCAGCAATAATTTGCCTCTTCAAGGCGACATTGACCTTTCGCACTGCTGTTGGTTCCTTACTTGGTTCACCGTAGCTCCCATTGTGCTCCTCTGTAGTCCTCCTCAGGTGGTAACGCCAGGGTCCACCAGTTCTCCAACTCGACCCACCAGCGAGCAGGACAGTGACTGTGTCCCTATACAGGTATTCATACATCAGCCTCACACAACATGAATGGTATTGCATGGTGTTTAACAGCGTTTTCCTTTTTTGTTAAATGCCTTTTGAGATATTCTGTAATAATTAATCTTGTCCAACCCTGTTTTACACACAAACCTTTGCTTGTGTTTTATTGTTTTTACTGTATATCTGACTGTGACTTGATGGTTTTGGAATGGTGCAGGAGGAGGCTGAGCGGCGGACGGATACAGACTGGGTGTGGGATTGGTCCAGTCGACCTGAAAATATGCCACCAAAGTAAGACTATGATTGTAACCTGAGGCGACAAGAGGCATCAAAGATTTTCACTGAAGCATAGTCACATTATGCAAACATACCAAAAAAAAATAAAGAAAAAAACGTTTCTTTTTTGAAAGATATGAGGTTAGACAACAGTTATGAACTCTCTGGAAAAAAATTATTAATTTTTACATAATAAAAAGCAAGATTCAAGGAATCATAAATATATTATGATGTTTTGTTTTAAGTTGGAAATTCAGCTCTGTTTCACTCACAAATCCCAACAAGCGATTTAAAATGCACTTTGCTTTGTGTGTTTGCTTGGGTTAGCTGCAACAGAAAAACACGTTTTTGTCTTTATTTATGAATTATACCTTTGAGGAACTTGAATCCTTGAATTTTTATTTACTCTGCCACACTTGACATTAAATCTCCTCCACTATAATAAGCTTCTTTAACAGGTAGAGGTTCTGACAGCTCTCAGATTGCCTGCATCGCTCCTCTTCGCAGTCCTCTCTTGTGCTCTCATTATCTGGTTTTTTTTTTTTTTTTCTTTTTCGGGTCTTTCATCCTGGTGCATCTTTTACATCTGACTTCTCGCTCTTCTCTCTGCAGAGAGTTTGTGTTCCAGCACCCGAAACAGCCAGGCTCCCTCAGTGTTAGGAAGACAGAGGTGATGAAAAGAGGAATTTTCTCCTCCGACGTTCTCCTCATCCTTGTTCCCTCCCTGCTGGCTTCGCATCTGCTCACACTCGGAGTCGGGTGAGACATATTAACAAGACCTCACCTTCTGTCACTTTATGTTTTGAGGTGTGAAAGTGGTTACATGAGGCTGGCAACTGAATACACGTCTACCTGATCTTGTAATCCCTTCGCTTTCTGTCGGGTTTAGAACTTGTGCCGTCATCGGTGTTTGTTATATTTAGCTGCTGAATTAAAAGAAATGAGCAAATGAAAATCAGAATCAGACAAAATCTACTTTGGAACTGGAACTAATCTAACTAGCAGTTTCCATTGAGGATCAGCGTCTCATGCTCCCAGCTGAGGTCATTGTGACCAATATGTATCAGCCTTGATTCTCAGGGCTGACTGTCCTGCATGTTTTAGCTGTTTCCCCTTCAGCCACACACCTGACTGAAGCGAATAGGTGACTTACAGGCTTCTGCAGCACTTTGTGTCCCAGGAGGCAGTGCAGTCCTTTAAATAAAAGTGTGCAGGAGCAGAAACACCTCTAAAGCACCAATACCTGTGAGACCTGGGGGTCAGTGATGGCAAACTCTGGTTGGACGTTTTTTTTTCTTCTTTGCTACCAGTAAGATGCTGATAATCGATAACGTCAACGAAACCCAAATCAAAAAAATTTGAAACTTTCTATTGATGCGTTTGCTGAAATAGACTGGTAGAGTAATTAATTTAACATTTATTATGTGTGAAACAAAGCACAGCATCTTGAAAAAGTTTATTTACAACAAAAATATAATTGTGGTTTTGCTGTTGTTTTTTTTTCCATTTTTTTAAAGTTATAAGAGAATGGGAAATACTTCATTCACAGTACTGAATAATGCAGACATGGTGGCAGTTTAGAATATGTAGATTGTTAATGTGAAATGCAATAGTTTTGGATATTTTTCTTTCACTTCATGTAAAATCATATTTTCCATGTAAACAAAAGCATCGTGTGATGGTTTTCTTACAATTTTGACTAATAGTTTACTCATTCCTGCTTGTCTCTTCTTGGGGGGTGGAGTGGGGTTTCTCAGCAAATTTGAATTAGATTTTTGCTTCAACAAATGTGTTCTGGGTGAAGGAAAGAGGTGCACTTCAACTTGACTGTGCCATCCAGAGATATAAAAGTACATCTAAGTATTAAAAGCATCTCAAATGGGCACTTAGTGCAAGAACACACTTTGTTTTTTTCATTTCCAGTACATTACCTAAAAGTTTCCACTTGTGGTTAAACACTGGTAAACTCTGAGGAAGTGTTTAGTTTAGATGAATCATTAAAATCTCTTTCTTTTTTTTTTTTTCTCTCTCTTTTCAGTATCTACATCGGGAAGCGCCTGGCCACATCCTCAGCTAGCACACTGTGACGTTGGCTGTAAGATCATGTTACCGTTCAGTCTGTTCAGATACAGTCTGGTCAATAAGGTCACAGTCCGCCCTTTCTCCCGCACTAATTTGCCTCGTTCCTTTGTCACGGGGCAAACGTTAAGACCTGCCTCTATGTACCTGTATCCAGCAGCACTCTCTCTCTCTCTCTCTCTTTTTTTTATCAGCATTTTCTTTCTTTTTTTGTCTAAATGTACATGTGGTGGAGGAGTGGAAGGATGCTGACCAATGAGTCAGACTGCGACCACTGTTACACTCCAGCAGTGTGACACTGATCTCAACCCCGTAAAACAGAATCAGAGGAAAGGGATCGCCGAGACACAAGAGGAGAGAGCAGGGGAACAATGCATCCTTTTGATGAGGGGAGATGAAAATGGTTTGATAGGAACAATGTTCTGATGAAATGAGGTAGATAATACGTGCTAGTTATTCTCCCGATCCAGTTGGAGATGTCTGTCATTTGTCAAAAGTAATGACCCTCCGTATGCCTGAGCTGCTTAAAAGGGGTCCTTGCTTGTTTTCTTTGTTGAATCTAACGTAGAGACTTTTAGTTCGCTGAGTGAATGTAGAAATGGTCCTGATTGTGCTTTTTGTTCCAGAAAGACAAAACATGTTTGACCTCTGACAAAGACAGTCACGATCCCATTAAACTTAACTCCTTTCAATCTTGATGCAACTCTGGCCTCTTTGTCTTTCTTCAGCCCCTGAGCACGGAAGTTTTTTGGTGCACACATGTTCATCTCATTTAGCAAATGCACCCAACGCAGTTTTAGCCAGTGAAGCACAAAAGGTTTGCTGAAGTAAGCCTTGGCGACGGTACAACAAGTATTTTTAGTTTCTGGGTTTGGTTTGTCTGGAGATTATCTGCATGCCGTGCTGGACGTCAGGAATGAACCATTTTTACAACCAACTGTGCTGTTAACAACTTGTAAATGAACCACGGCATCTGCTGCAACTTTATATCTGTTGCCACGGGAGGTAAATCACAGCAAATAACAGATTATATTCTGATAAAACCCTTCAGTGAGCATGTGTGTGTGTGTGTGTGTGTGTGTGTGTGTGTGTGTGTGTGTGTGTGTGTGTGCTTCCCAGGTGTTGTTTTTGTCCGCCCTCCAGCCCTGAGGACTCTTGTCTAACAAAATTAGAGTAAAAATGCCATGACATCATACTAGCACGGTTCACTTCATTTACCACACAAACCGATTTTCCTTTTTTTTTTTTTTTTTTACAAGCTGCTGATTTAGATCATCGTGGATTTGATATATTATTACCTATTCCCATAAACGGGACGTCTAATGCTTCTGGACAACCACATTAAAATATTAGGCCTGGAAAGCACACCGAGGTTTTCGCTGGTTGCCTACTGGGTGTAAGCAGTGCGCGTTTGTGGTCCGGATTGACCAAGCCCAATGAGTTTATCAGCCATTAGCGACGTGTTTGATGTCGGGCCTCCCGTTGAGCTTGTTAAGCCACTTGTAGACACTAAGCTGACAACGCAGCAATAAGACCAAACAAAAACAAGCACGGCGCACCTGGTTTCCATTCAGACATCCGCACGGGACTCGCCAAAGCAACTCGACAACATTCTGTGGCGAGTTAGCAGGGCATTCACTGTAGAGGAATTTGCCCCTTAACAGATTTCTTTGGTTCTTCTTGTTTTTGTCAAACTAACATGCTTCAGAGAGACGAGCATGTCTTACATTCAGGCAAAGCTAATAGTTGCGAACCTAAAAAGGTGTTTTTAAATTATTCGCTCATTGCAGGTGAAAACGAATCCACACCAACCTGGTCCTGGTTGGTCAGTCATGCCAGCAAGCATTTAAAATAACTGTTTTATTTTTTTCATAGCTGTGTGGAAATATTTCTAACATTCCTCTTTGCTGAATTGTTCTAATTTCCTCTTATTGGAATCTGTTTAAACGAGACCGGCTTGTTTCAGCTTGTGATATAAGATCTTAATTGGATTTCCAGCTCTTTCTTTTGCTCGTCTATTTGCATCTTTCTTCCAGGCAGGACTTGCTGGTGTGCTTTTCCATTACTGTCCTACTTTCATAACCAGAGTGTGTTTCAACCAGACCATCACACCACGACCATGTTTGACTGCCACTAAGATGTTCTTTGGTCTCTGATTTGTTAGAAATACAACCATAATGAGCTAAACTACCAATGAATCACATTTACAGTAAGACCAAAGCATCCACATGTTGAAAAAAGGTCACAATTTTCAGTCCTAGATCCAGACTCAAACAGTGAGTCAGAAACATAAATCTTAGTCCTGGTCCATGGAAACAAATACATTTCAAATACTCTACACTGAACTATTAACAGTGCTGCATCTGTGTTTATGCACCTTTCTTGTGTTAGCAGATATTCCTAAATATCAAAAGTAAAGTGATTAAGGCATGGAGACGTCATATTAACTGCCTTTCAAGCATTCAGTCTGGTGAAATCTGCTTCTCTTTCTCTTCTCAATAACCATATTTTATCAACTTCTATCCTCAAACCTTAATAAAGACACTGAAAACCAGAAAATCTCTTAGTGAGAGCAGACCCCTGCCAAGAATAATACACTACTTTGCAAATTTAAACAAAGTGATACAAATTTCAACCAATATCAAACTGATGAAATGTCTCCCTAAGCAAAATCCAGCCTTGTGATAGGATTATTTTGCTAACAGACGAGTAAAAGGGCAGGAAAAAAAATGGCTATATATTTTGACATAAAAGTGCTCTCTGCTTTCCAGCCCCTTGAGCCGTTTGTCCTCGGCTAAAGACAAACAGACAGCCACAGGTGGAACAGACCGGTGTAAATCATCACATTCTTAAAGTTATATCCCCCCTCGCTGTGATCTTTTGTGACATCTTCTCCGCAGGGAGGAGCCTGTAAAAATCTGTCGACCCCTTTAATATCCTCCCTGAAAGACGGGGACAATTACTACAGAGAGCTGCCTTTAACACCATCTGTGATTTTCCATACATGTGTCAGAATAGGCTTTGGGAGTCGTGTGGAAAGAGGTGATAAAAGAGAGCTTGAGCATTTGCAGTTATGAAAGAAAACTGTAATCCTGTTCTTGAAAGTAGCCGAAGCTCCAACAGGACTTGAAAGAAGTGTGTTCATTTCCTGAACTCCACATCTGTCTCTCTGGGAAACACATTATCTTCCCACTTCCATGCTGCTAGACAGGAAATCGCGAGTTCAGTTTCAAAGAATTTGGATGTAACAAAAGAATATAGTTAAACTTGCACAACGTCTGCGCTTTGACATTAAAACATCGTCACCTATTTGATTCGATGTCTCAAGGAACTCGACTTTACCATGTGCGCCAGTGGGCTGTTTCCCTTTCCTGAAAGACTTATTTTGAAGGATACTGAGTTATTGTTCTGCAGAATATGCCCGCACCTTCTCACTCAGAAATTAGACATACGGGCTACAGCAGACATATAATTCAAACCAGATGCTTACACGCACTGTACAAAAAGACAAATAACCTTCTTTTTTTTTCAGTGACTTGATATTAAATCAGACAAAATATTTCCTGTTGTGGATCAGCTTGAATGAGCAAAAGTATTTCAATTTGCTTGAATAATGCCGAAAAAAAAATGACAGAGATAGGTAACGTGCTTTAAACACATGAATGGAAACATTTGGTTTCAACTGTGCAACCAAGCAGTTTCATTTTTTACACACTTTTTGTTACTGCTTTGTATGCCAAGCTAGTTCAAAACAGTACAAATATCAGTTGGTATTTACCTAAATACACTCCAAATTACCAAAGCTTTCTGCAATTCCCTGGCTCTTTTCAAAACCCATTTGTATCATTAAATCTGACCTAACACACAAGGTTGAATTGGATGGCTTTGAAAAAACGTCTTTTTTGTTGGGGTTTTTTTTTTTTCACTAAACATGTGCTTGTCATCTTGTATCTGCTGCATGTAATTATACACTAGGAAGGGGAAAATAATGGCTTCCACATGCGGTTGGGTTGTAGGTATACGGCTCTTTTCTCCTCCCAGCAGTCACTCATGCAGGGTGAAGGTGGCCTGGGCATGAACGTGAGCTGCACTGTGTCTGAACAAATCACACAGTGTGTTCCCCTTTCCTCTTTTCGGTTTCCCTCTGCACTGCGGACCTTTGTAGCTCAGACACGGTCGGTCTCGGTGTGCCAGGAGTCTGAGGGCCTAATAAGAGCACATGGAATAAGACTCAGTGAAGCACAATGCGCTGCTGTCTGCGCCTGTGTAGACAAGCGGCTCGGGATCAAGTAGGTTTGTTGTTGTTTTGGGGGGGGTTTCCGACGCTTCCTGAAAATGGTTCCACTCGCGTTTTGCCTTTCAGCAACCTTTATGAATAATTTTGTGAAAACGAAAGTGAGCGGGATGAAATTTGTGACTAATAAAGGCCCTTACTCCCACTACTTTCCTCTCCAAACCATTTACACTGTTTTTGCACCTTTTATGTCAGAAATATTCTGTAGAATTTAACAGGAAAACAAATAAATCTGTTATTGGAAATATGAAAAAGCTGCAATAACCTGGTTACATAACTGTGTGCACACTTAAAGTAATGTTTTATCCTGTATAGTTACTTTAGTCTGAAAAAGGTTTTTTTGTGTGTTATTTTTTGTGTGTGTTATTTTCTTTTAGAGATATTTTCTATCTCTAAAAGAAAATATGAAAGAGAGCAGTAAAAAAAAAAGTGTCAAAAGGTTACACAGGGATGTTCTTGTGCAAAGCAAAGACGTATGTGCCGAGCCGTGTGACTGACTTAGTGTCAAGTATCGATGGAGGTGATTTATAACTGTGTCTCTCTACACTTGGAGGTGTCTGGGAGTCTGTGAAACAATCACTGAGGTGAAACGAATAAGTAATCGGAAGCAGCTGCTGTGAATGACTGAAAGAACAGCTGTAACTTCTGAAATTATCTGAAACTGAACTCATAGTTTAGACTTGGAGAAGCCATCAGTCAGACAGTGGGTGTGCGGGGGCTTTTATCGAGTACCATTGCATAATACCGAATAAGTCCTAAGATGCTCAAACCACACTGTCTGTTGTTTTAGAAATGATGTGTTCGTTCCCTGCACTTTATTCTCAGAAAACGTCTTCCACCATTAATCCTTCATCTTAATAGCCATGGTTTTCTAAGAAGCGCAGCTTTATGTTACTGTGTCCACAACACAAATGCTCCTGAGTGATTTTGCAGAGAATTATGGTGAAGTGATTCAGTAAGGTGAAAGGGATTTTTGTTTTTTAACTCCAGCAATGATTTCCTGCTCCTTCCAAAAAAATGGTACAACAAATCCCAATGAGCAGGTAGCATTTACTCCAGCTCACAGAAACACATAAAAGGACACGAGATATAAGCTGTCAGTGGTGTAAAAATAACAAACCCAAAACACAGTTCTTCTTCTTAGAATAAATTTTGACTTTGAGCCAGAACCATTTGATGGCTGGTTTATATTCATTCCCTCTACTCTGTGTTAGGCAATTCCAGGAAATTCAAGTGTTTCATCCACCATGAAATGCCAATTTGGCTGAAGTGCACAGAGACTAAATATGGTGCAGGATGTGGGTCATTTCACGAATCCATTGCCTTAGGTTCAGAACTACTCAAATATATATATATACGCATTTTAAAAATCAGGCTACTTAATGCTCCAATTTCACGTGTTGGAGCGCGGCCCATCTTTGGGCTGGGGTAAGATTTTGATAGACGCAGAAGATTTAATGAGGTGTTGGATCAGAGCCCTCTGATGTGCTGATGGACCGCTGTTACATAACCTCATCGGGTTAGACAGATCACAGCTTGTGACACTCTGAGTCCCACAGCGTAATGAGCACTTGAGGACTGAGCAAAAGGAGCAAGGTGTACTCATCATGGTCACCTCCAGCTGTTGCTGTAAAATCCTGGGTCCACCTCGCAAACACAAGATTTCAGAAAGTTTCTGATGCAAGTTTTAATGTACGAATATTCCCAGTGCGATACTGTAATTTATGAATCTTGCAAAGTTGTCGGGGAAACTTGCATCCATCACCAATGGCGGATGGAAAATAAGCGGTGTGCTCTTTGGGCAATTTGCCTGTCCATCACGGGCAACACAGGAAGATGCAAGATAAACAGTAATTCTTACTCTGACACACATGCTTAAGAGCCTGATTTATTCAGCTAGCAGTCATTTTATCATTCAAGGGCATTAGTAGTCTTCAAGCATTGGATTCTCAGAAAATTTGCTTGTTGCTTGTTCTGAGATCCAACAGCAGAGAAACAATAAAAAGCCACAGTAGAGGTCAGAGTATTTAAAATACAAGTTCATTTGTGACCTATAGATGGCAAAAACTGAAGGCAGGTATCCTACCAAAGATTTGACGGAGGGAGAAGTAAATTAGAAGAGTTGGTGTTTTGAAGATTTTTCCTACTTGTTTCATGTGGATAGTATTTATTACACAAGAGTCGGTTCTTTAGAATGAATTGCCTTCTGTTTCATATTTTTGCTGTGTTTTTTGGGGGATTGTTGGAGGGCGCACAGACAGGTAATAATTCCTGTAGCTGACCAAAACAGCATGTGGAATCAGACTTTTGCAGTAGTCACTCTGTGCAGCTCGTCCTCACCATCTTCTGCTAGACTCTAGGGGGCGGTGTAGGGCTCCTACATCAACATGGCGTCCATAAACTGTGACGCATATTGCTTGTTATTGCCCTTTTAGGTTTTGGAAGGAGTTTAGCAGATTAACCAGGTGGCGGCCATAGTGTACAGGAACATCTGTGCAGAATATGGACTGGAAGCCCCGAGATCAAAGTGGGAAACACCCCCAAAGGTGGTGGAGAATGACCGAGCTAAGATCCTGTGGGACTTCCAG
>CAEGAF010161042.1:0-42195 GCA_903067075.1 Micropoecilia bifurca
CACCCTGCACCCTGCACGGAAAAGTTATGCTTTATCAAACTTTTAACATTTTAAGAGATTTTAACTTCCAGAGTAATTTCAGACGGTTCTTCCTAACCGAGCAAACTCAGGTTGAATCAGTCTTCTTCAGATGACTGCCATGAAAAGTAATCTAAATTCCTTTGCAATGTGTTTTCAAGATAATTAACTAAATTTTATTGGAATTTTAAGAAAAACTGTTCTCTTTTTGTAACATCTACAGTTCTGATTTTTTTAGAAAACAGTAAAGCTGTGGTTCTTGTTAGCTTAAAAAAATGATTACATATTAGAGCATCTGTCCGTATTCAAGACAAATTTATACATCAAATTTATTTCTAGATTTGATCAATCTCAGGGTTACACAAAACGTAGGCTAAACACTTAAGGTGGTATTTGTACGTTTTCCGTTCTGTGCATTTAATTTTGTCTTAACGGAAACTGGGATGCAAATGTTTCAGTTTCTCCTGGGGAAAAGATTAGGTTGAGTATGAATGAAACATGAAGTGATGCGCCGTTGGGAGGAAAAAAAATGAGCCGTGTTGAATTGTAACTCTCATACGGATGAGTTTCCATATAAAATTATAAAGTCTAAAAGCCTTTGCAGAATGGTAAGCTGTTGAGCTCATGATGGATTTGTGTACTTGCTTACAGGCCAGTGAGGAACTGGACCCAGGACACGCTAAGTGTAGTGGGACGGTTCCTCTTCTTCCTGCCTTCTAACGTTTTGCAGGACTTGCCATTGGTGAGTTCACTGCAACAGATTCTGTAACAGATTCTTTCCCGTAACATATCCATTGTGGGTTTTGCTTGACTGGAACATGATCTCAGGGCAGGTCAGGCATACAAAGGCTGAAAAAAAACCTTAAGGTGTCAGTTCTCTAGCGTATTTTGGGATCAGGTGGTGAAGTTCCTGTTTTCCTGTGAGCCACCCACACACACAAGATTGTGTTTTTGCTTTTGTTCCCATAGTCACTGATGACAGTGGGGCGCATAGAGAAGCTGTTCATGAGCCAGCGTCAGTGGGAAGACGGTGACGTGGGGATCCTCTGCTCCGACACGAACGAAAGAAAGGATGTCTTTAGCAAACAGCAGTTCGTTCTGCAGTTTTTCCTGGGCTTCCTTAAAATGAATTCTTTGTCATGTGAGCATCACTTTGATTCATATAAAGTTACTCTGTGGTACACTTGATGTAAAAAGTGTTAAAATGTCAGGTTTTTGTGATGTGAAACCATGATAAATGATTTTTTTTCCCACTTTAATACAATGTATGTTCTGTACAACTCAACTGCAAGACGAACAATATCTGTTAGCGTATAAATTAGAAAAGTATAAAGTAGCAGTAACTTTGTTGCATAGATATGCACATCCTTAAATTAACTTTGTTAAAACACCCTTTGATTCAATTTCACCATCCAGTCTTTTTGAGTTTACATTTAACCCAAATTGTAGTAAATCTGGTTTTTTCCTTAGCATCATTTAGCCAACGCCATCTTTGCAGAGAGCTTACAAAAGTTCAAAAGGGTCTCATTATTTACAGGTATTAGGCCGATAAAAATATGTAAGGAGCTGCAGGACTTTTTGGTTAGAATTGATTTTATTCTAAATCAATGTATTCTCCATGTGAATGGACGAAAGAGTAGACCTTTAAGACAGAAGCTTTTTCTTCCAAAGAAAACTTGACAACTCATCTTTGTCTAAAACTTTATTTAAAGTGCAGAACCAAAGTACAAAGACAGAAAACTGAAATTCAATATTGTGCTAAATGTTTAACTTGTTGGGTTGATTTCTCATAGAGGTTCTTATGAACAATGAGAAACCAGAGGATGAACTTAAACGTTACAATCCCAGACCACTTTTTTCTTTTTTTGTCTCTGTGTTTCTTGTCTCTAAGTGCCTCCAATTGTTCCTACCTGTGAGATCTTGCACACCACGGCCCCCTCTGCTTGGACCTCCAGCAGCTTCAGCAGCATGTCTTCATCGGCCTTCTCCAACTGTCTGGAGCTGATAGGCCAGGACCCGTTTCTCGCATCCTACCAGCGTACCGAGATTCTCAAAAGAGTCAAAAAGGTTAGACCCACCAGGGGGACATACGTCAGAACCTCACAGGCGAGACAGCACTGATGAGTTTTAACATTTGATGTCAATTCTGTCTTCTTCTGGGTCACTCTGCACTGTGTGAAGATGTACGGACCCGTTTCCTCCTTCTCCCAGTCTGTGATCGCTCAGCTGGGTGGGATAGCAGTAGAGCTGTCACCAGAGGAGCTGAGTACTCTTCGACTGACAGAGCGACGGAGTATTAGCGCTTTGGGAGCTCTCAACACCTGGAACCAAAGACAGGTAGCCTATTTCTGCACTGTAATGTTTTACAAAATGTACATTTTCATTGTTTTTAAATATTTTGAAGACAAAATTTAGAGGTAGTAATCTTAACGGGAGAAAAGTAATCTTTTTTTTTTTAAATGTAGCAGCACCATATCATGCTTCTTCACACCAGTTTACATACTGTTGTCTTGACAAGGATTAACCTAACGTTATGTTTTGCTCATCTTTCTGCTAGCTGACTGCGCTGTTTACCGCCGTGTTAAACTCTACCAAGCTGACACCAAGCAAGCTTGACTCCAGTATGCTGGTGGCCCTGGGCCACATTGTGTGTGGAGCTCAAATCGCAGAGATCAACACTTTCAACAATGTGGAGTTCAGGTGAGAGCAAGTACCACAAACAAGGAGCTGTCTTTTTCTTAGCTCAGCGTGACTCTTGTGTTTACAGTCTTCTTGTGTTGTCTCCCCCTGCTGGCTGCAGTAAGGCAGTTCTCTGGCTGGGGAAGCTCAACTTGTCCTGCTCAGAGGAGCAGATGGGGGCTTTGGTCGGGCTGCTCACCAACAGTCTTGCTTTTGGACTCATGAGTTCATGGGGTACAGATGTGTTTATTGAGATTGGAGCTCTGGCAGGTACTGGATCTTTGACTTGAGTGTTCAACTTTGACTGATAACTTCAATTTTCCAATAACTCGGCCCAAATTATTTGTCATTTATTAGTAACACAAATGAGTTAAAACAAAGTGGGATATGTTTTTCCCCCAGAGATTATTCCAACAAATTAGGGTAAAACAATGATTAACAATTGGAAACCAAGTTTCATGAAAAACACAAATTATATAAAACATAAAATATGTGCACTTAAAGTTGTAGTATGTACCTTTTATTAAAAAAAATCTGGTATTTTATATATTTGGTGTAATTGTCACTATGTTGTGACAGGGTGGCATGAGATGGATAATCTGTAAAAAAAAAAACAAAACAAAAAAAACAACCAAGCTTCTCCACATCTATACTGCAGAAATGCACCACTCTTGGTTAAAAAAATAAAAAAAAGGGCTTGTATTCGTCACTTCCGATGTAACTTCATTTTAATAACACAGTTTCAACAACCAACAGAAAAATCTAAAACAGTTTGCAATAAAATAACAGTAAGATAAAAACACATACATACTATATAATAAACCTATATAATAAAACGGTATAAGATCAACTAAAAACAAATAATATAAAAATGCCAACATAGTGAGTATGCTTTTGTCTTTGAAACTATTCACAGCTGGCCTTCCTGACATCGTCATGTCATCTCTGGTGAAAGAGCAAATCGAAGGAATCTCACCCATGGCTATGTCCATAATACCACCTAAGAAGTTTTCTGTAAGTTTAGATGTTTAATGTTTATCAAAAGCTTCCCGCAGAGTGAGTTTTGCTGCAGTTCTTCTATTAGCTTCTCATTTTGTCTTCTGCTGCCGCCATGATCAACTCCTTTCTTGTGTGTTTGGCTGTTTCTCCAAGGTGGTATTTCACCAGGACCAGATCAACATGTTCACCTATGAGCAGGCTTATGCATTGACTCCACAGCAGCGTGCGGCTCTGACAGATGTCCAGAAGAGAGCAATAGACATGGTGCTGACCACCTGGAAAAGAAACATAGGTAAAACGCAAAGCCTATGAAATTGTTGTAATCTAATACTGATTCCATAGGAATATGTTTGTGTAGGGCTTTTACAGCTGAGATAGTATCCAGCTTTTTACTGATGAAAAACACTAACTATATGTCACGTTTTGCATTGCTTTACATTTGTTTTGGTCTCTTTGTGCTCCGGCAGATTTGTCAGCAGGGCTGGCACAGAGCCACAGCCCTCTGTGCATCATACTGGGACTGCTGATGGTGCTGGCCACCCGGTTCTGACCCGACACATGAACCCGCTCACTCTACTGGACCAGAAGCTCCACCACGCAACTCATTTACAACTCTGGACTTTGAAACATGACGGTTAATGAAATCACAATGTGCTTTCAGCAGCAATCAATCAGCTTGAAAGCTTTATAGATTAACTCATGGCAGAAAAAACAATGTGCAGAGAGTATTTATTTTTTTATAAGCGTAATTGAATCCGTGCTGCCCTAATTTATTACTCTTTATGGGCAATGTCTTAAAGCAACTTCTGTTTCAAACCTAAAGATTTATTTATATATTTCAAATATATACTTTTCAAATGATATATGTTCTAAGAGTGGTAAACCCATTCTAATCTTGCAGTGCGTTTTGCATTGTTGTGGACACTTTACATTATGAATATTAAAGACTAAATTATCCTGAACTATGTGTATTTATTTATTCTCTACATAATTTCACACTTTTTTATTTCATTGTCCAGCTATATCCCTGATATCCGTTCTTTTATTTATCTGTATAATCCTCCTAAATATTTTATTAAATACAGTATATGAACTGTCCTCTTACAACGTTCAATGACCTTCCAATGACCTACATGCAACCTTATTCATTTTTTCTTTCAACTGGGTATAAAAGTTTAATTGAGAGCATGTTTTCTCTCCATCCGTTTTTTGGACTGGCTGTGAGGGGTAACATTTCATTTTTACTCCTAAAAACAATTTTTTAATTAAAAAAAAAAAAAAAATCCCTTCTCACCCTCCGTGGTTGGTCTGTTTCATCCTCTGAGCTCGGGTCCTCTACCAGAGGCCTGGGAGCTTGAGGGTTCCTCCAGTATCTTGGCTGTGCCTAGTACTGCACATTTCTGGACTAAGATGTCTGATGTTGTTCCTGGGATCTGTTTTAGCCACTGCTCTAGATTGGGGGTTTCTGCCCCAAGGGCCCCGATGACCACAGGCACCACTGTAGTCTTCACCTTCCAGGTCTTTTCCAGTTCCTCTCTGAGGCCCTGGTATTTCTCCAGTTTCTCATGCTCAGGCTTAGTGATTCCTTCAGATGTTAAGTGTCAAAGTTTAAAAGGTATCGAACTATTCAGAGCAGCTTACTTGGTGCATTTATTTACTTTACAAATGCATGCAAGCTACAGTTTGTACTGTTTCAATTAAAAGAAACATGTTTTCTCACCACTTCTTTGATTCATTTTATCCAGCTGTTGACTTTAAGTCTGTCCATGCCCAACCAGAGCCAGGTATTATGTAGTTGGTGCTTTTAATCAGTTTTCATTTAAATTAATTCAATCCAACTTTATAACACTCAAAAGAACATCACCAAAATCACTCTGTCCTTCTAAAATCTTTCAGAAAATCGCAAAAGTGTATTGAATGGTATTGTTTGCTGAATATTGCAATATATATCGTATCTGGGCAGAATATTGAGTATCGAATTGTCAGATTTTAAATATATATATATATAAAGCGGTTTCAGAGGGAATTATGTTTTACTATTGTCTTATTTTTTAGCTCAAATTGAAATCCTAACCCAAATGTTTAAGGCAGTCTCAATAGTAACTACGAGATCCGTTCCATAATTTATATATTTCTTTCAGTAACATGACGAAGCGGGGTGGGTTTCATGTTCTCCGTGCCCACCAGGTCCGTGTGGTTTGAGGTAGCGGCGGGCGGCGCACCGGGGAAGTGGTGACTGGAGGTAATCCGGGAGTGACGTCCAGAACGTGGGAGCAGCTTCTGAGTGCGGCCAGCCAACGGGCTGCAGCGCTGACTTTACTGCGAGCCTGTCAAACACAACCAACACAGCCGACATGGCGGACTGGGGTGAGAAACTAACTTAGGAAGGACGTCTATATGTACAGCGTCCGCTTTTAGCAGACTTTGTTTAGACAGCCCGACATTCTGCTGTTGTAAAACTCCGTCGTTAGATGTGGATTGGCCTGACGAATATTATGGTGTTGGTTTTACAGACGCTGACAACTTCGAACCGGAGGAGCCGATTAAAAAGGCGGCAGTGCTGGACAAATGGGAAGGCGAGGACGAAGATGAAGACGTTAAGGTAATTTTACATGGTTCGTGTATGTCGTTTTGGGTTTCGTTGCATTTGCGAAGTTGGATTGGGGAATATTTGATGTGGAATCCCGGGTTATTTGTCGATTAATTGAAATATTATCTTCCCGGCTGTTACGCCATGCTTCTGCGCGGCTTCTTTCTCCCTGTCAAGCCGAACCTCGGGTTAGCTTTGTGCTAGCTGAGGCTAACTCATGTGGCTCTAAAAGACAGCCTGTTACTCGGCTAGCCAGAGGCCACTGTTTGAGTTAAAACATACTGCTTATACGCTTGATGTTAGCATATCAACTGATTACATAGGATTAAAAATAAAATATTTGCGTGGGAGTTCCTTATAGTGATGAAACTCTTTGGGTAAATTTCACCAGCTTAGCTACAACCTAGCATTTTAACGGGCCAATTAGCTATTAGCATTGTGCTTATTTGTAAGTTCGCTTGCTTTTAAAAGTGAGACTCAACGTTTGACAGTCCGAGTTATGTCGTGTTTTTGAAATGTTTAGTGAGAGGTGACAAAAGTTTCTTATTTCGACAAATGTATTCATATTAAATATTTGGAGGAAGGTGTCCGGTTCAGTTTGAATACCTCCAGCTTGAGTCACGTTCAGCATGCGGCATCGCTAGCTTGCTAACAAACTCTAGCTTCAGAGGAAATCATCCAGTGGGTTGATGACTCAACTGAAGTAAAAACTAGGCCAAAACTTTACGAAACAGCGGGGAGCTTTTAGGTTTTCTAAAGATATAAGCCGATGTTAAGTTGCAGACACAGAGGATTACAGTCGGTCCTTGCAGTAATGTTGGCTTGTTTTCTTTCCAGAAACTTCGTTAGGAAAGAGCTGGCAGAGTCAATTGTTGTCGGTCACATATGGCGTCAGGGTTTCCCAGGTTGTCTTTTTTGGCTTGTAGTATTTTCTAGGTTTAGAAAACTGATTATGGTGTAAATAGAAAAGCATTTTTCTACAGTAGTCATCCCTATAGTAATATCTGAAAGATCATTATCTATAAATTAAGACAACCCCATTGATTGATAAATAATTAGTTTAATTTATTTAATCAATGTCTCATAATTTCAAGAGTTTTATTTTGTATTTGGATCCAGATTTTGCATAAATGTTAAGTGAAGTGAAGTGGACATTAAAGTAGATAGAAGCAGAGAACATTATTTTTGACTTAAATTTGGCTTTCTCCTTGACATTTATTTATTAACAATTTAAACAAAGAGTCTGGTATGATTTAATAAAGGATGCCATATCCTATAGAAATTTGTGATTATATAATCTTCAAATTTGTTTCATTTTATATTCTGAATGAATTGTTGACTTTACACCAATGCCTTTATCAAGAACGTTATGACCTTTTTTAAATAAAAAAAAATTCAGAATCTTTTTAACAATGTAATTTGTATTTGTCTACAGGATAATTGGGACGATGAAGACGAAGAGGAGAAAAAAGTAGAGGTGAAGAAGACGGGTAAGGTTTTAAATTTGTATGATTGTTGCACATAATATTTGTCCTTTTAATTTTAACTTTCAACTTTGTCTTTCAAAACTAAATTTTTTACACATGCAATTTTTCCCAGAAACAAAAGTTTCTGAAAAGAAAAGGTTGTCTGAAAAGATTAAGGAAAAGGAAAATCAGCTAAAGAAGAAACAAGAACTAAAAAAGGAGATGGAGGAGAAAGTAAGTGTCATTGCACAGCAAATGAAAGGGAATATTTTTTGCCTTTTTTAAATATGACTTTACATTTGGTTTGTGTTATTCTAGCCTGAAGAGCTTTCTCCAGAGGAACTACTCGAAGAGAAGTTAAGAGTCAAGAAACTACAGGAAGATGCAGACTTGGAGTTAGCAAAAGATGCTTTTGGTAGGAGATGAGCACATATTCTGGGATTTAACTTCATACTGCTTTTCTGAATGTTTTTAAGGATGACTTGAGCTCAAGCTCCCAAAATCCTCTTAAATATGGGTATCTAATGATATGTTAGTGCACATATAGTTAATATGTGCTGTACTGTCTTCATACACTTTGTCTTCATACGTTTTAAAGCCTTGTTCTTGTTTTTGTAGGTGTTAACACTGTCGCAGGAATTGATGCCATGTGTCCATCCTCCAAAGAAGAATTCACAGAATTTGAAAAATTGCTGAAAGAAAAGATAACTCAGTTTGAAAAATCAGTCCATTATTCAAATTTCTTGGATTCGTTGTTTCGGGAACTTTGTATTTCATGTAAGAAAACAGCATTATCAATATTTCCGACAGTATCATTAAATGAATATTGGTTCCTTTCTTTAAAAAAATCTAATTCTAGAGTTATTGTTTTATTTTGTTTTTACAGTGGAAGTAGATGACTTGAAGAAAATCAGTAGTTCACTTTCAGTCCTACTTAGTGAAAAACAGAAACAAGAAAAGGTAAGTTTTATGCTTTTCTTTTGAATTTGAATAAAGCTTTAGACAGCAGGGGGCGCTGCTAATCTACTCCAGTTTGGTTCGGTGTGTTCATACAGTAATGGGAATATGTTGTATTTTGATTGTTTATAGACAGTCTAAATTTTGATATTCTTCATGATGTGTCATTGTTTATCTTAGTTCTCATGTAAATCGTAGTTGGAAGATTTTCTAAAAATGTTCCATATAATTTAAGTCATGTATTGTTTTTTTTCTTCTCAGCAAAACAAAGGAAAGAAGAAGAAGAAAGGGGTTGTACCTGGAGGTGGACTGAAAGCACAGATGAGAGACGACCTTGACTATGCAGAGTTTGACGGCGGTTATGCCCAGGACTACGAGGACTTCATGTGACATAGGCTCCTTTACTACTTTCTTCCCCTCCTTCTTAACCATCAAAAGTACAGCTGTACCTTCCCATGCTGTCCAGTGCCATCCTGGGAAATCTGAACTATGTGCCGCCCCTTTCATTTTTGCTTCAGTTACCAGAGGGACTATACCTGGGAGCATCCAGTCTCAGCACTCTTGATGTACAGAATGGCCTTTTCCGTCTCATTCAGCCTCAACTCGCACACGATCATGTGGAATCTGTTGTGTGACCCAGCTTCAAAGAAGAATACATCTGTAACTGCTGCTGCCTGAATTTTGCAGGGCTCTATTTTTTATTTTATTAAATAAATGTTGCTCCTGTTAAAATGTCAGTACAGCAGTTGTAAGTAAAGTGACATAGAAACAAGGTTCTATGCAAATTCCTAAACCAGAATGTCATGTATTATAGGTCGCACTGAAGTGTGGTTAGATCTTTTACAGGAAAAATGTATATAGTTAATATCTTGGGTTGCCAAATGCAGAACAATTATTCAGTTTATTATTCATCTCTGGAGCAGTTGCATTGTGGGTTTTTTGAGAACGGCACAGCATATGAGTAGTGGTAATTTTACAGAGTGCACATGACATTCAATATAAGATAAAAGGGATAGAGTATAATAAATGTGACTTTAAAACCTCACAGCCATTCTCTTGATACATCTCTGGAATATCCTTGAAAATATGGAGCAAACGATGCTTAAAGTATTTTCTTTTGCATGACAGAAATATAACTTACTAATTTGAGTTTTACTAATGCAGAAAACCAGCAGATCAGGCAAATAGAGTAACTTGCTGCAACTGGTCTCTAATTGTTGCTTCTGTAGGCTTGTATCAATTGTGATGAGGAGCGGAGGCTAATGGGCTCCACACGTCTTATGGGCTTCAGTTAGTTGAAAGGGGCATCTTCTTTTTCTGCTCTAGCTCATGACCAGTTCCAATCTTACACAGACGATTCGATACATGCAATTTTGAAGATATGACATTTGTTTTATAAGCATCTTAATTTAATAAATGACTGGTCAGGAGAGCAAATTGTGTGTTGGTCATTCTTAATGTGCATAAGCAGAACCTGACAAAAACGTCCATTCACATTTGATGAACAAATCTGATGTCAATAAGAGTGATTGACACCTACCTCTTGTCACATTTGACAGTAGTGATTAAAAAAACCCATCAGGGCTTCCCAGGTTGCCAAAAATATTCAGCTAAAGCTGAAACGTTTGACAAACTGGATATGCTTGTGGTTAGTAACAGAAAAAAAATTGGCAGGTACAAAAACGAGCTCATGCCCAGTGAACGATTGGGCCAACTGAGCCTGAGATTGTTGATGGCTCTTAAAACAAGTCCAGGATGGGTGCAAAACATGTTGGATTTTCATCATAAGATTTCCAATTTAGAAAAAAGACAAACATACACAACAGTAAAATTAAAACTTAAAAGGGATAATGAAGAGCAATCGGCTGTTAAGCTATGACAGGAAGATAAACCTGATAACAGCTAGTGTAAGGTCAATCTCAAATCAGATTTGATGCATTTAAATAAATCCAGTAATGCATAGCCTGTGGAAAATCTTGATGCACTGGCACTTCTGTTTTGAATGTTTATTTGCATAAAAGTGTCAATTTTGCTTTGATTGTGTACTTCCATAAAAGTACTTTGTGATTTGTTCCAGTTACGTTTAAAGAAACAACTATAAGGAAATGTGTTAACCTTGACCAACGAGAATCTCTGAAGGAAGAAATTCTTATAAATTTGCAAGAATTACTTGAACATTTGCAATTGGATTACTGTTGTATCAGTTTTCCAGAATTGAAGAAACCTGTTGGATGAGAAGTGTGTTATCTTTAAAAAATTAAGAAAAAAATCAAATGGTTTTATATTTCGGTATTTAGGATTGGCATGTTCTAGGTGATTGAGAATCTAAACCAGTGTATAGTTGCTTTAAACCCTGGAAGGTGATACCAAAGTGTGTTAGCTCTAAGTGTTTCAAGTAAATGTACTGTAAATCTTTTAACTGAGAAGCTACATAAATATCTATTAACTTGTAATAACTTAGGTAAAAACATATTGTTAGTTGTTAAAACATGGCATTTTTCAGATGACTCAAATCTTGAAATTGCCCCAAAGCTGAATAATCCAACTTGTTTTTGATGATCAAAACCTTTACCTACTGCACATGTGACACTGACTGCTCAAATTCTCTGTACACTAAAAAAAAAATCCAAATGACCATTTAGGTTTTTAACTTATTATTGCCAGATTCGGCCTTTCAAGTTGGGTGAGTCTTTAAGTAACTCTTGGGTTAGATGAAGCTAAAAGAGCAAGAAGAAAGAAACTATATGGATTCTTTGGAATATGTTGAATGTGCTGCCTGGAGCTTTGGCTATAAGAAATAGAGCATATAAAGAGAGTTAAACACTTCGAAATGCCATTGGGCCACTCAGAAATTTATAATATCTAATTTGATTTAGGTAAGTGCAACAATGTTGATTACAGAGAGATTGACTATATGGAAGAATGTCCTAAAGTAAACTGAAAAAAAAAAATAACCCAGAAACTAGAAAAGTAAACAGGTGAAAATTTGCAAACTGGTCAATTTGAAGCTGTATTTCATTAACTGATGCCACAAAGATCCACATACTACAGTAAAGTGCTGATTTACTATCATTGAAGACATACAGTGTTTGGGGAAATGTTTCAGACTTCAGGCGATGTATTAAGAAGTGAAGTTTATTTGTTTTATGCAAATTTGTTCAATTACATTGGAACAAATGTAATTGAACATTTGTAAGTGAGCTCCTAGAAAGGGGGCTTTACATATTTGAAAAGCTATAACCCCTAAATCGCTAGTCCAATTTGGATGTTGATACACCATTATTGAAGGTTTAGGTTTTAAATCTTTGACCACTTTTATTATAAAGTATAACTGCAACTTGAATATGTTTTGGTAAATTACTTAAACATCAAAAACTGCTTCAGTGTCTTATTTCCAGACATGAACTTCAGAGTCATTTATCATTTTCCTCCTGTGGGATTTCTGGCGCTACGTTTCCCGCTCCTGCGGAGTGTGTTGGCCCTTTGTCGACGTCTGGTTTTCCTGTTGTCTCCTCTCGCAACACTTGTTACTATCTGACTTTGGGCGCTCTGCATAGCTTGAAAGATACTCTGACGTGTCACTTCACGATTCCCACAGCTGAAGCTTAACGCCACACCCTCGTTGGTTTTCATGACCCTAGACGTGCCATCAGAAGTGCCGTCAAAGCAGCGCCCAAGTGCAATCTCTTTTGCTGTGCGTGGATCTTGTTCCGTCTCTGTGTAGATTCCATAGTTGTGGCCAAGAGAGTCAAGCGGTGCCAGCATGGTGAACTCATTGGTGTCGTTGTTGACAGCTAGAGGTAGGTGGTTCACCAGATAATCTTGAAGCATCGTGTTCACATGGTCTCTCTTACAGCTACCTTGAGGAATTACCTTCACCAGAGTACGATCCACACGGTCCTGATCATACAGCATGCCACTGCACTTGAACTCCAGACACACTGCTGAAACATTTGCCTGTTCCATATCACGAATGCTGCGAGTGTCTCTGAGACCGTACAGCTGGCCTACTGTCTTTGGATGGGTGCCACCCATGTTACGAGACCTTACATTGATTTCATGCGGACTGTTAATTTTAACCTTGATGTAGCAGGCACGGTATTCCATGGGCTTAGGCCACCAACTCAGGTAATCCTCTGTCCAGCTCATTGGGTCATCTTCGTTAAATGGCACAGTGTTATAATCATAACGGTCTCCTTCGACTCTTGAAAACCGGAAGTGTGGAGCACTAAATGGGGCCTCTTCACATTCCTTCAGCTTTTCAAATGCATATACTGGTCCATTGGACTCCTCAGCCGCGTTGGGACTTGGTTTTGCCACAGTGATACTAAACGCAGTCTTCTTTACTCTGCTGTCTTCGTGGTCTGTTCGCCTGTAGTTTAGTTTTCTAAGGTAAGGCTGGGGCACTCCAACAAGGCTGGGATTGAGTTTAGGGGCAGAAGACACAGCCTCTAGTTCCTCTCCTCCAAGGTTGGCCATCACATATGCAGAATAAGCATCAGGTTTTTGCTCATCACAGAAGGCTGGAAGACAAGCTCCATTCGGGCCAGTGACAACACTGTCAAAACGACCCCAGGCGCGAGGATTAGAGGAGTAGCCAGCTGTTGGTTCCATGTTTATGAGACTCACCACGACTCCCTCTACCTGCTCACTGGGCATGAAACGCTCACTGCGGAAAGCTCTCACTTTGACATAGCATCTGCGATTTTCAGGGACGTCGAGATTAAACAGACGCCTCTCTCTGATCTCCATGTTTCCGATCAAAAATGTTCTCTCCTCTCTTTTGCCTCTCCTTCTCTTATCTAGCTGCAGACTCCCTTCTTCCTCCCACAGGCCAGTTTCAGGGTTCAGTGACCAAAGCTTCATGTTGCTGAGGTGCTCGGACATCTTCACCTGAGCTGAGTCCAAGAATACCTTCACCTCGCCAGCGTTTAGAGGCTCATTATTTTCCTCACCTCTAAAGTCAACTGAAAACATGCCGTAGGTCCTCAGTGGAAGCACATCGCCTTCGCCTCCTATAAAGTTAAGGTCACTTGAAGCAGCAGCAGCAGTAGTGACATCTCTCGGGTCTAAGAATGTAACACTTGCATTGACATTACCGGTAAAGACTTCTCCGTTCTCCTTGTAGAAAGAATGAGGGGGGATCTGGATTTGGACCATTGCTTCCTGGCCTTCCAACTCCCCGAGATTTAAAGTGTTAGTTTCTGAGGAGCTGATGGTCACAGGAGCTTTCTTTCGTAGAACTTTGACTTCGTGGTAAACAGCACCTCCTTTTGTATTAAACGGAAGCACCTTTGTGGTGTTGACAAACTTTTGCATGTTGTCAACAAAAGTCAACACCAACCTTTCAGTGTCTGGGGGAACCTGGACAGAGAAGGTGCCTTTGTAGCCGGTGCGGCTGATTCTGACTCCATTCATGAAGATGTGGCCAAACCTCATTGGCTCTCCATTGTCTGCACCAATGGCACGGCCATAAACAACAGCCTTGGTGTCCACGCATTTCTGACAGCCACACTCCGTCACTACCATGGTGGGCAACTGGTAGCCTTGGCACGTCAGCTGTCTCTCTTCCATCTTTGCCACGCCACAGCAGTACGCAACATTGTCTTTGCACCTGATGGCATTGTCCAGCTGTCCAGCACACGTGCCTGGAGGGCACTTGCCCACATCGTAGTAGAAGGAGTTTGTGCTGTTTTGGTAGCAGTCATGTGGAAGGCGAATGAGGTGAGATTCAGGCGTGGGGTTGCATGTATGCTCCTCTCTACCTGTATTTGAAATGCATGGATAAAACATATGTTAATATCGTAAGACCTACTCTATTGATGCTTGTTCAGTTATTTTGTCAAGGACAAACCTATGATTTTTAGAGTGGCAGGTTTGGACTTAACGGCGCCAGACGGCCCACTTGCTCTGCAGTAGTACTCTCCAGCTTGCTCTGGATGTAAATCTTTCAGGACCAGCGTGCTCTCGGATTGCATTTCCATAAGAATATTGTTATGAAACCTGTTGGTTCACGCAAATAGCAAAAAAAATAAATAAATAGAAAAGGTGAAAAAGTTTAACTTTAGAGCAAAAAATGCTATTGTAGACGTGCTGAGAAGCTAACAGCAGTTTGTGAAGACAGAAACATTACTTTTTACTTCTATCCCATTTACCTTCACCTAAGAATAATTTCTTGCTCATGTCTACACTTGTGAAAAATATGTCTTTAACTGTGTAAAAGTACTGCTCATAGTTACTATTCACTTAATTTAAAGTGCATATTGTTAATATTATTATTACAATCATGTTTATGGTGTTGTATGATATGTATTGAGGCATCTGAGAGATTATGTAAATGTTTATCTTATGTAAAGTCCCCTGGGCAGGGAGCTAGAAACTAGAGTTGTGTATCTGAGTTGAGCTCTTACCATTGGTACTTGTTAGGCTGTGGTGATCCAGCTACTTTGCAGCAGAAGGCAGCACTTTGTCCTTCTCTCCTGGCTTTACTCTCAGGGTTGCTTAAGACATGAAGCTTTTCTGGAAAAAAAACATTTGAAATGTTACTTCCATGGCTCATTTAAATTTTAGTGGCAGTACAAACAGTTACAAAATATGTAGCTTTTTTTTCTCATTGTCTGTCATTTAGTAAGGAATAATTAAATATTTTCTGTTCACCAGAATAAGGAGTAAAATCTTTTTTTCCCCCAACATTTCCCACTTTCAAAAGTTGCTTTAGTATTTCCACATAATGTTTTATAATGTTTTTCTCAAGATGCCATCTATTTTTTGAAGTGCGCCCATCCTTCCTGCTGCAGAAGACCCACAGAATCTGTTGCTCTCAGCCCCGTACTTCATATTTAGGGTCGTGTTCTCAGGCTTGGACCTTCTTCCCTGTTTCCTTCAAATACAACAGTGATAATTTTGGCCAGACTGAGGTTAGTGTCTCCAAAGCACAGAAAAATTACATTTTGTTTTCCTGAGTGCATTTCCAAACTGCCTTCTGGGTGTACATGTTGCTTTTGGGGTAATTATGATCTCAGTTGTTGTGTCCTTGGGTAAGACCCTCCACCTGCCTTGCCTGCTGTTGGTAGTGAAAGTTCCCACTTCTCTAAATCTGCCCCAGGGCAGCTGTGGCTACAATGTAGATAACAGTAATCAGTGTGTGAATCTGAATGTGAATGGGTGAAATGATTGAATGTACGTAAAGCGCTCTTGGGTTCTTTGGACCAGATGAAGTGGTATATAAGTACAGGCTATGTGTCATTTACCATTAATGGCTTCCTGCTCACTGAGTGGCTTTTCCTACCATCTCAATACAGAACATATGGATCATAACGCTGCCTTAACAGCTTCAGTACGAGCGCTCACACGCCCTTTTGCTTTTGTTCTGGGTTTTTTATGCACAGTTTGCACCAAAATACATAAATCTCAGGGTAACAGAACCTATCTACTTTCTGAATGGTATGGACATATAGACATTCACCATAGTGTTAATGCTTGCATTTTTCAACAGACTACATCTGGGAATTTTAATGAAGAATGAATCAGACTTGTGGATGGCCACAGTTTTTATCCTGATATCTTAGCTGATTGTTTTTTATTCTCCAGAAGAAATCTGCAAAGGAAACCGTTAAAGTGTTCCCTTGAAATGCATTCACAGGTGTGCCTCAATTAAATTTTAAAAAGAAATAGGAATAAGAGTGTGTGTAATCTAATATATATGAAAAAAGCAAAAAATATTTCCGTCGTTATTCTGATACCGGGCAACCAGAAATAACATTCGTAATCACAAGTAACCTAAAGCATAAGTGTCAGAAAGTGAGAATGTCATTTTTCTATAAATTTTCATCTTTATGCAGTATAGAACTTGTTCTTCTGTACAATCCATACCTGCTCTTTTCAGCTGCACACTGAGGACTGAGGTTCGCTCAGTGGTGAGGGGAACAACGACATCAAGAGTTGCATGACCTAGCAGGCTGACTGTCAGTGTTGTGTTGCCATCTGGGCATATTCCAGGAACTCTAAAGTGCCCATTGTGGTCTGTGAGGGTGAGGAGTTTGCCTGAGCGAAGGATTGCTGCTCCCTCAGCAATCAGACCACCGGCGCTTCGCACGGATCCCAAAAGGACGTGCTCTTCGCACATGCAAGCATCGCAGTCAGCATTCACTCTCCCAATCACACAGTGCAGGTAACAATCTAGAAAGGAGAGCAAACACAAACATTAGCTCCTCTCAAATTAGTTTATGTCCAAGTGATGACATTTGCAGGATAGTTTGTGTGACTCAATCAAAGCTTGGCTCACCCGTCTTGATGCACTCAGGTCCGTTGCATGGTTTCCCCTCTATTTTAGGCCCATTGCAAGTTACTGATTGAGACTGGCAGTTTCGATAGCGAAGCTGGACACCTACTTGACCGCAGAGAGCAGGACATGGGCTCCAGTTTGACCATAGACCCCAGGTTCCCTGAGTGTTTACACTTCTTTCTGGTAAAATAAAATTACGCAAATTATTGTTCAACTAATATTATTATTGCTATATGTAATAGGAAAAAAAACACACAATAAAATAACATTTTTAAAGACTTTAGTTTCCAAGTGTGCAAACCTTTTGGACAGAGAAAGCGAACTGCGTAGTTAGAGCAGTTGCGTCCAGGACTTTGCTCTTCATTGAGACACCAGAATCCTACAGTTGGATCTGCGTGTACCACCTCCCCAGTTTCCCGGGCTGGGATCCATTCGGTGGTTCTAGCTTCAATTGCGCGCGGAGTCTCACACACTCTGGTACGGTAATAGAAGCGAATGGCATCCAGCTGCTCGTAGTCTCCTCGGCCTCCTGGGTGGTCAACGTTGAACCATGTGGTCCAGTCAAAGTTGTCTAGACATGTGGAGTTTACAGAAAGAATGTTTAGTGTATCTATCATAGTTTAACAATACATCAAACCAAAAATACATAGTTTAAAACTTCAGGTTAGTTTTTTTTTATTAACCCACCATCAGAGTGGTAGACTGCAGGATTAGACTCTTTGTTGTCTCCTCTCCATGATCCTGCACAGTATAGATGAGTGTGAGTGATTAATACCTTTGTGTCAGGAGTGTTAAAAAAATGCATACCGTGAAAGCTGTTCTAAAACAATATTTGATGTTAGTTATTCACAAATATTAAAGGTAATCTAAACCATTGTTTAAAGTTAGTCATGTGATGTGTGAGCCAGGATATATAAATCTCTGCTATGTTGAGACTCAAAGAAAATGTACTGCTGTGGCAAGGAAAAAGGGAGAGAGAGTTAATATGCCAGGGCTACCAGCTGGTAAAAAAATTTAAGGACACCAACACCAATGTTTGGTCAGGCAAGTGCTGCAGATAATGACGAGTCACTGATGAGTCAATGAGGTTTAGACACATCTTCAAGTATGCAATCAGAATTAGCTCTACGAGTTACAAAAGCACTTTTTTTGTTTAGGCTTGTCCTGACATTCAATAACTAGTGATTATATTTGTTGAAAATCACTTAAATTTTTTTTGTTGCAACAAAAAGGCTCACTCTTCATACAAACAGGAAAACTATTTCAATATTCTTTTAAACAACTAATCTGTTGCTTTCAATTTGCTTTGGAAATCGAAGCTGGAAATGTCATTTGGCTTTTGTGAATTTCTAAACCTTGCAAATAAAGTCATACTTGGGTATAAAAGCAGTACAGAAAATGATTGCTGATGCAACCAAAGTCTACAGAAAACCCCTTAAAAAGGCCAAAGAGACATTAAGAAAAACCACTTTGATTTATTACAATCTTACAAAATTCTAAGAAATGCCGGGTGTTTTCAACAATACTGTATATGTGAATTTAAAGAAGACATTTAATCATGAATTGGAGAGACAAAATAAAACAGAATGTTTAGTGTCACACCTTGAACTGTAAGAACAGTGGCTGCAGTTACTCCCAGAAAGATGAGAAGAGACCTATGTGACATTTTCACACTCTGTCGCCACACTGGACCCTCCAGACTTTCTTCTCTGGTGTGCGTTTCTTGCCAGTAAGTCCACAAAAAAGTAAATCTTTGGGAGCAAACCCACCTGGAGGAATGATTAAGTTAAAATATGTTCCATGTCATGAATGTTCAGCACATACTCTACATCCCTATAAAAGAGTGAGGTTAATAATAATATGGCATTAAAACATAAAACGCGTAGCAGACTTCATTACATTTATAAAAACAATAGTTTGTTTCTGGTAAAACAAAGCAGTAAATGCAGCGTACTTCTTTTCTTTGAGCTTTAAAGTAAAAAGGAAAAAAAACTTGGATGGACAGAGCTGTGTTCTCAGATTACACATCTGTGTTAGCCATCACCATTTGTCAGGGGAACACTCAAACATATCTGCATCCACTGTCGAAATCTGGCTACACAACCCAAACACCCACACACAAACACAAAAGGGCTGACTTAAAAGGAGGAAAAACTGGACGTTAACAACCATGTTGTAGCTTCTTCATTTCTAATGTTTTTCAGTGGATATTGAGAACAATAATTACATATGAAGCTGAAAGGGGGAAATAAAGAAACAACACAAATGTGCTTGTCAGACATAAGCTTAGGATTGTGATTTACAAAATGTTCATAGTTTATATTACAGAAGATGCTATTAAAGTTTTAGCTTTAGAATACTTTTTATTACTTTTTACACACTTTTTACAGTAGGTTCCATTTAGCACTTTCAACATGGTGATAATCTGACTTCTCTGCACAGTTTAATCTATCAGATTAATCAGAACACAGAAAATAAAGTAGTATTTTTTCTTACCTGCTTTGAAAATGGACACTTGCTAAAGAGCTGCTGGTTGTATATTTTGAACTGGAAAGTCTTCCTAAACTTTTTTTCTGAAACTTCTCTCTCACTCTTCTCTCCTTCCCTTTGGTTCCTTGTTCTACTTGAAAATCCTCCTCCTCCTTCGTTGCTTTTATACCTCTCTGCCTCTGCTACCACTCCCTCCTCTCTCGACTACTAGCCACAAAGTCTTTGGTTTTGCACCATGAGATTTTCTTATCACCTCCCCTTGTAGAACCGTGATATTAAATGATGATTAGATGGTTTGTTGCATAAAAGAGGAATTATTATGGGCTCCACATTACAAAGACAAGCGTTAATAGGTTGACCTGTGTGTTAAAAGATCAGTGGATTTGCTCTAATTCCAATCTTCCCATCAGTTCAATTAATCTGCTTGAAAAACAATAAAAAACGTGTCTAGTATCACACGTTTATAAAAAATCCCCCTCAGTTTTCTGTTGAGAGGTGATAATTACAAAATACATAGTTGAAAATGATTTGAACAATTGAACACACCTCACCTTATTTTTTTTGGTCACATTAGTTTCACACACATTATTACATCTGTGCTCCTGGATTCCAAGGAGAAATTAAAGTACAGCTGTGTCTACAATTGTTTTGTCTTGTGTTGGTTTAAACTTTGGTGTAATTTGCTGATGATTTTTACCTCTTAAACTCAGATCCAGTTCCAGCTCAAAAAGATACATATTTTAGGACAAACGTAAATAGGCAGAGTATTGTCTTAAAACTATAAGCTATTCTAAATTGCTTTTAATTTTGCTTTAAAGAGGCCAACATTTTTTTCTGAACTTGATCAATATTTCGCCAGGCGATCCCAAATTTTTAAAAAGGATTTTGGATGATTTTCTGTCTGGACTTTGGCAGCATATATTTTGTGCACAGTTTGCAATGAAAGTAAAAAAGAGGGCAAAATCAAAGGAAGTTTACCATGTGTAAAAACTGAATCTCCAGCAAATTACATTGTCTGAAGCTAATGTTATATGACAAATAAGTAAAAAAGGAGGTCCAACAGGATCTGGGGAGATTATTTTGTTGATTATCTCCTATTTTCAAGTTTTAAGAAAAGTATGCCTGCTGATTCATAACTCAAAAATTACTAATTGAACATTTGCCTCTTCATGGAGATTTTTATAGAGCAAAATATTCAAAAAAAAATGCATCTTTGGAAGCTGAAAATACCTAGGCGCACTGCTACTTAACACGCTATTGGCTGACGTTTGCAAAGCAGCCAATCCAAGAGCCCCATTCATTTTCCTTGGCGTTCATTGGTTGTACACGCATTACCTTAGACGAGGAAGACTGTAGAGGTTATATTATGAGATTATATTATTATTATATTATGATATATGATATATATTATTATATAAGATTAAGATGTTAATCTTATATTATGTCTGTGGTATAGGGTAGCTTCAGCAGCAGCGCTAAGATGGTTTACTCTGTGGGTGTTAATGTCTATTTAGATATGTTTGGTGTTTGAACAACTAAACTAGATAGTTATAACTTATAAGTATTTTAAGTATTCACAGAGTTTAGGTATTCGGGGGCAGCTGGGGTCCCTAACCAAATACGTGAGGTTTAATCAGCTTGTTATTGATGAAATGCATTTTTGTTTTTTTGGTCTGTAAAACTTTGTTTCTATTCATATATACGCAGGTGTGTGTACTTACTGTGCTAATTGCTGTTTTAAAATGACTGTTTTGAATGTCAACTCTACAAGCATTTTGGTCTTTATTTTAATATGTTTGTGAAAGTGTGATTTGTCACCTCTGTTTCAAAGATAAATAACCACATGCTGTTCTTCTTTCTTTGTTTATTGCAGTTCCTTAAGAGAAACTGCAATAAGCTAAATTTGCAGCTGGGACATTTGTCCCAGCTGCAAAATGCAGCTGGGACAAATGTTCAGGCCATTTCCACCATGTATTCATTCAGATTCTATTTTCTTTGGTATAAAATCCACACACTCTCTCCTGGGACCTATCTGACTCTTTAGCAGCTAATTGCTCCATTGTGTCTACCCAGCTTCTGACTTTGGCTGGTATTTGGTGATAAGCATATGGTCTGCAGTTGGTTATATAAGGTATTCTTTTATCAGAAACATCGGATCATTGCTGCCAGAAACCGCATTATGACCATACTTACAGTAGATCAAATGGCTGCAGGCTAAAATAATGAAGCACTGAGCTGAAAGGCTCCTCTGCAAAGCTGGAGATGCTACAAAACCAGCTAATAATTCTCTGTCAAAAATGGCACTTGAAGTGTTTTCGGTATTTTTGATGCGTGCAGGAAGAAACAAGCAAAAACACAACTTGGCACAGTTTAAGTACTTTCTTTCAGAGGTTCTGTAATGATTCCACCATGATCTTTTTTTCACAAATCGTTAGGTGACATCACTGTGTGAATTAGAAGGAAAAGAAAACCCAGGGGAGAAGAGATGACCTGTTTCTGCACCTCCGTATTTTCTGGCTTCCTTTAGTTCCCAGGCTGAGTAAAGGAACAAATGATGACTACATGGTACAGTGAATAATTATGTTTTAACTGCATGCATGCCATCAAGTCTGAATTAGCGCTGAGAGTCCAGAGGCAGCTGAAGCATCAAAACAATGCTCAGGGGTAAAATCACGATAACAATTAATGTAATTTTTGTAGTGCAGAGGTGAAAAACACTGCTGTAAAAACAGCTTGTCTTAGTAGTGTACTTTCTTTGCATCTAAAGAGCATGTGAGCTTTCATTAACATGGTCAGATGAGCATGAAAAACTAATGCACAAGTAATTACCATGGTCAGAACAGTTGCTCACTGCTTTAAGCAGATTTACTGAATTCATTAGAGACATCTGAGACAGAACGGGGCTTTAATTGCACTGACAGTCTGTGTTTGTTTCTCATCACCTCCAGTCACAATTGAGAGTATGTTTCTTTTTCTTGCTTTTTGTTTGTCTTTATTTAAAGCTTTTTTCTTTTTTTTAAAAGTCCATTCTCTTTCTGTTGTTCCACGGAGAATCTTGTATCTTTTAAACGCTCAGTCCAAAAGAAGAGGGTGAGAATCTTTGGGTTGAAAAGGACACAGACTGATTTTTTCCCAATTGTTAATTTTTGTGGTGTTTTTCTGTGGTTGAGCAAAACCATAGCTTGATTGTTCACATTCCTGAAGAGTTTGTGGTTTACAAAGAGGATGGTGTCATCTTGTGGAAGATACCTGCCAGTTAGATTAAATAAAGAGGCTGACGACCTTTTTCAGTACAAATATGAAGAGCCTTACCGGCATCTCATTAACATAATTTCCCTGTTAGATTAGAAGATAGCTGGGTTATATAATGGTTTTAAGAGCTGAAGACTGAGACATGAAAATGCTGCCTTGCTTCTGCTACAGGATTACATACGTACATATTTTATAGACAGAAAGGAAGTAGACGGGGGTAAATGTCGGCCTCGGAGGCCCTGATGACAGGAGCAGAAGCAGGTTTGCATATTTTCACTGGTAGAGTCATTAAAATGGACCAACAGCAGCCCCTTGTCTGTCTGGCTCTCATCTGTGCCGGACATGGAGACATGACTTGCAGTTGGGTTTAGTCTTTTACCTACATGTACAAATCTTGACCTGCTCCCCTGATCGGTTCACGGCTCTTTGTCAGCAGTAGCTACAAAAAAAAAAAAGCAGCAGATAAAGTTAAAATTCAAGTAGACTATATGTGTTTGATGCATTAGCAGTTTGAATGGTCGTCACCCACTTTATTCTCTGTTCTAAAAAAAATCTTAAACTCAAGGTTGTTGAAACATAATTTTTAATTAACACTGAGGTCATTCTGATGATTGATGACTACTTTTCAAATGTCCTCTTTATAAATGGTCCAGTTTTCTAAATTCTTCTGCTTTTTTCTTTTTCGATAGTATTATTTGTCTTGATATGTACACATTTGCTGATCACAACGTTCTTATTATACTATGGAGCTTCCAAAGACTTCCAATCCAAGCTTAAAATCACTTATTAACCAGTGAAAAGGAGAAAAGAAAACCCAATAAGTTCAGCACTGAGGTATGAAAATATGTGGCTATGATCAGACTAAAGAGGGGAAAAATGTAACTTTTACTATAAAAATCAAAAGGTAATTATGATCTTGAGAAGACTACTAAGCATGTGTTTTATGCATGTTTTGTTCAAAGAGTAGTTTGTGTTCCATGTAGTTTCTTTTTCTCGTTGATTCATTTTTAAGCAGCTGTCACTTTTCATTGTTGCTATAATGTCTAAGACAAGCCCGCCCAGTCTTCTCTGACCTTTGCCATCAAAAGGTACAGACGCTCACGCAACTGCTGCTTGCTGGATATCTTCATTCTTTCTGAGCATTTTCTGGTTAAGAGTGAGAACCCAGTAAATCATGAGTTTCTGAAATACTGAGATCACTGGTCTGATGTCAACAACCAGACTAAATTCAAGCTCACTCTAGTCCTATTTCTGAAGCTCTGCTGAAACTTTGGAAACTTTCTTCATCACATCTACGTGCTAGAAGTTAGTATTTTAGAATTAACTGAGTTGCTATTTGAATGAAAAAACTATGTGCCTCAGTTGGTGGCTAAATGATATGAGCTTGAAACAGAATATTTAGAAATGCCAAGCAGAAGGGTGACAGGAGCATTAGAATACTATCATTTTAGATAACTTTACGTTTTTCATCCACAACACCAGCAGGATTTGATCTTATTTTTGGTGTGTTTTTACTGTTTGCCTCAGACATGACCGCTTATGTCTGGTTGTAATGCCTTACTATTAGGCTGCCCCACATACTCGCAGTCAAAAACTCATAAAATAGTAATGGGTGTGTTTGTGTTCCAAGTAGCATGTGTGAAAGAGGTGCTGATTTGAAGCATGAGGGGACAAAAACAAACTGGAGGTTCCTCTGGAAGTACTGATTAAAACGGATCAGGCTGAATTTCACTCCAATTTGAACAGCTGTCATGCTTTCCACAAGCGTTAAACAAATACACACAACTGAGGGAAGCAAATAAAACCACTGACTTTGTTTAACAGTTCATGAACTGTGTTAAATTTGATAGGTCTTAAAGACAAAGTAGGGTAAAACTGGACAGGACTGAAACAATGCCGTCCTTAGACGAGAGAGGAAAATGGAAATACTGAGGCCGACTGTGCTTTCCTGCGTTCCTTTGACTCTGTTCCTAACACACTTACAGCTGTGTGTTTCATCTTAGGTTACTGGATAACTGATCTGGCTATTTGTCTAACTGATGATCATCTTAATAACTCTGAGGAAAAAAGGGGGGAAATGAACATCTGCACAATATTATGACCAAATCATTATCTATACAACACATGTTTGAAGCAAAGAGGCACGTCCACTTGCATGTCTGCACAGACACGCAGACATGAATACGAACGGAAGGAGAGCATGTTGGAGTTTCTGCTGAAATGGTACAGAGAGTAAAAAGTCCTTCATGTTTTGTGAAAACATCCAGCTAATGAAAACATGAAGATTGAAAACATGTGGGTCCAACATTTTCCTGCTGAGCAGTTTGGAGACCTCTGCAGATCCTCAGTACTTCAGGCAGAAGAAAAAAAACGAAAAAACTCCATGACATTACACTTATTATAACTTTAAATTCGTCTTTCTGTTAAAACATCTTGTGCAAACAAAGTGACACAGTAGATCTTTGTTTATTCTGCTGCAGAAAATCAGGCTATCCTTTTACAATAGATAGCAGGAAGATGTTAACTCCAGGATGAATAATGTTTATGATTAGACAAAAATAATCCTGCAGTGTTTGCAACTTTCTGTCATCTGTGTTTCACAAACACACTGTTCTTTACACTTAACCTCATCCTGAGCAAAATAGAATGATAAACAAACAAAAATACACTTCTTTTATTTTTTTTAAATTAAAATACTTGTACTTGATGTTCTTGAAAAAAAATGTTTTATTCTTTATAATAATGCGTTTTTTTAATTGACAATAATAGTTTGTTGTAAATGAAATTTTATCAAGAAGTTGCAAATTAGTGGCCTTTTAAGCACCTGTGTAGAAATTCAAAATGTAATTATTTATCTATCTATTGGTGATTTCAAGAATTCAGATGTCAGAATATCAAAATGTGGGGAAATTATTCAGATTTGGTGTCTGAACTGATGGTGAAATATGATATTGTTTCAATTAAGTAACTATAATTTTAACAGAGATATTTTTAACATTACTTTATGAGGAAAACAGATGCAGGTTGCTAAAAAATAAAAGGAAGACATATAATGTTTATGCTCTGACAACAATCAGAAAAAAGGACAGAGACAGATCTATCTGAGTAAGAGAAGCTGCAGAATTGTCCTGTGAAGCTTTCTTGAAATTCATCCATTTTCTGGGGTCTCTGTTTTTTTGGGGTGGGGGGTCTCTGTTTTTTTTTTTTTGACTCCACCTGTCAGACAGACATCTAAAACAGACCAAATAAAGGTTTGGAAGAACTTTCTTTTTTTTTTCTTTTTTATATTAAACAGGATTTCTTCAGTCTTTGTGACTCTGATAAACATGGCTTTTATTGGTTGATTTACAGCCAGAAATATGAAAATGAGCTACAAAATAAAAACAATCTGTGAGATCCAGACCTTCCTACTAAGGTCTGTCACAAAACTTTCAAAGCATCTTTTTCTTTTTTATAGCTTCCACATGTTAGACTCTGACATCCTCTTTTGCTGTTTTGTGTCCATTCACCCTTTTCTCCCAGTCACACACACATTACAGTTTAGGCATCTACACCTTTTCTGCAGAGGTGTTACAGTTCCCTACGTTTTCATAACTTAGCTACTAATTACTTTAAAGTAGGTTTTTAAATTTGTGCAAAAAAAAGTCGTAGCCAGGTCAGAGGGAAAATCCTGCCCAAGAAACATATTAAGTGTTGCGATAATCCACTAAAAGACAATTTCAAAAATCAGAACTGATGGTTGAATTTCAAATGTTAGTTCTTTGGTGGTATTTACTTAATAATACTTATGTTAACAAATGATCTACAGAGAATAAACTCTCATTTTCCTTAACCTCTGACCTCACTGATTTCTTTCAGATCCCTCTTTGACATGACCCAAGATTGATCAAAACAGCTGTGGAAAGCTGAAATTCCCTTCTTGGATGTTGGTCATAATTCACTATTACAACACAAACAAGACATTCAGCACTTGCATTCCCAAAGGTAACCTGAGATATTTAGATCTGGCAATGTTTAACTCTGGCACTCAGCTTTCATCGCTGAATGTTGGGGCATATGTTTCTCTGATAAAGCCTTTATGTTAATTTGGGGAAAAAAATAGTTGGCTGTGATATTGGCACGCTGATGTACTTGTCCAAACACAAAAGCTCTTTTGACATTTATGCAGACCTATGACCACTAGCGGAACAAGTCAGCAGCGGAGGGGGGCGAATCACCAGGCCCCTTACGTGCACCAGCTGGTAACTGTTGAGAAGGGGAGGGGGGGATTTGACATTGAATACACCTATGTCAACAGGAGGGGGCGCACTTTCTTGTCTATAATCGGACATTCGAGCGACTTGAATCCATTCCTCCCTCCCTGGCTCCTCCAGACCCGGAGGAGCTGGGTGGGCCCCCATCAAACCGGGCCGATGGGGGCCCACAACCTCCCTATAGCGCCGCCCCTGTGGCTTTCCGTTTCAGATTTTAGAAATCTGTGAATTTTAGTTCCACAAATACAATCAGGATACCTGACATCGCCTGTACAGATTCCCCACTGACGGAGAACCATTTTTTTTTTAGTCCTGACGCAAAAACTTTCTGTCGGTCTGGTACTCCACAATGTATATTAGCATGAGTTTGTGAGAAGGTAACCCACTGATAGCTGCGCTGTGACGTAAAATAGGCATTAGCCAATGAAAAGCGCCGGCTGTGCTAAGGTCCATTGGTCAGTGGTGCCGGGCCCCGTAGTGGTGGGCCCCCCAAAGTGGAACAGATTTTCATTTTCCCCCCTTTTTTTAGTAATGATTTCTATGTGATCATATTAACAAAACCTCACAATTTCACTTTGAAGTTGTGATTTTTTTACAATAACATATGTAGAAATCATTGTTTATACGGACAAAACGAAAAAAAAAAAAATATTCCCGGCTCCCCCTGGTGGCCGCGACATGTCATACTTCACCGGTAACATTAGCTGCCGTATTTAATAAATAAAATACTTAAATATTTTATGTATTAAAATATTGAATTATTTACTTCAATACTTTTTATGTTTGAAGCAATCTAAAAACCTTTCTGTGAGAAAATATGGCTATGAAATAAAAATTGACCTTTGCAATTTTTATTGCAAAGCCATATTTCTAATAAGTTGAATTTTATATTTTATAACAACTGAAAAAAAAAATTACACATGCGCCTGGAGAATACACAATTCACGTTCCCCCACCCGCAGATGGGACTAGGTAAGCAGCAATTCTTTTGTGCACTTTTTAACAATAGAAAGTGAGATCTTAATCGGGAATATTTTTTCTTCTCTACAGAAAGAACTAAAGAAGAAGATTAGAATGTGATTTTATCAGCTGTTTTAACAAAAACTAAGACTGAAACGTTGTCAGTTTTCATTATGGTCCACAAAGACACTGCTGCACTCTAGTGGAGGCCAAGTTTTAGACTTAGCACATCAGAAACAAGAATGAAAAAGTGTTAAGTGGAAAGAAAAATTACTTTGCGGTTGAGTCATTTTGCAGAGAAAATTCTAAACTTGTTGCTCTTCTAACAAGAACAGTAATAGGAAAATCTGAAAGTGGAAAACTAAGTTTTTGTCTGACAAAAGTTGCATTTTCACCTAAATTCAGAGGGAACTTTAAAGTTTCAATGAGCAGGTCAAACAGAAGGTTTTTATTTATTCTGACGTATTTCTCAGTAGCTTCACTTGTGAAAATACTGTTTCTTAAGTCAAATTGCAATCGTTTAAAAATAGAGTGACACAAATGTTTCTTTTGCAGAGTTTATTGCTTAAAATTTACTCCATATTTTAGCCATGACTGAAAATGATTAGCCAATTTCACACAACCTCCAGAGAAAAACACCATTACATTGAATCCACACAGCCTCACTTGTAAAAAAACAAAAAAACAAAACAAAAAAAAGCTAAGAAAGAGGATGGATGAAATCATCCTCTTCTTCCAACTAATCAGCTCTAACTCATATTTTTCAGGATGAGGGAGTATCTTGTCTGGATGTGGATAAACTCTTCTAAGGGTTAAAACATGCCAAGTAACAACAACTTGTTCTCATATCTAAACGCAGTGGAGGGACAAACAGAAGCAAGACATTTTTAAGAACGTCAGTCACGATTGAGACACGTGTACATCTCCCTCAATTGTGATGGAAGTACTGATATTTGTGTCCCAGTCAAAAATGTTGACATGTTGTTTAAACTCTCACTACACTCATCGTCCAGTAGGTGTCCCTACACTGCAAGTATTTTCTTTAAAAACGTGCCAGAAGTCAAATCAGCACCGTAAAAGAAAATAAAAGATCCATAATTCAAGCTGTAAATAATAATTTCCCAGCAGATCTCATATACACAAGAGGTTTTGCATAAAAGAAAAGGTTGATGTCAGCAGCACGTGTACCACCAGCCAGCTGTTCAGTTCCTCCACCAGACCAGATTTAAATTAAAATAAATGGCTTTCTAAGCTCTGTCATCTCTCTTCTTTAAAACTACTACAATAAAGCAGAAGAAGAAACAAGAAACGATTGAAAATTTACACTTTTATGTGTAAATACACATGAAAGCTTTTCCCTGTGTACATCCACATAAACATGGACATAATTTTCTGTTCTTCTTTGTATGTTCCCCCAGGTGTAAACCTGAGTAATGGATCCAATTAAACAGTTGCTGTAGCATAGAGCCCTTACATACCATAAGTAATAGTAATGATCAAGACAGTCAGCAGTTAATAGGCAATTCTCCAACCTCCTGAGACACCAAAGGCCTCCTGCTTCTCCCAATCACCTAATAAGGGCATATGTTGCAGATTTGTTATTCCTAATTGTCTTTGGTTTCATTCTCAATAACACAGAGAGCATCAGTGAGTCTATATGCAGCGTTTGTCTTTGTGAAGCCAGAAATACTATCAGTTATTTTAAAATGGTGACGTCAGAAAATCTATGAAATTAGATTTTAAGATGCAGGTGATGCAATGCATTATTCGATTTATTTCAACGCGCTCCAGGAAATACTTTGCTTAGCATTTACTGCTAAACAATGAGCTGAGCCCAAAGCAAAGCTCGGCAGAGCTAATAAAAACTTGTAGATTTCTCCCTCAGTTTATCATTGCAACCAACCTCCTTCACATTGTTGTCAGATTGTGTCTGACAAATTGCTCCTGTACAAGTATTGATTGGTGCATCCTTCACTGCCGACTGTTAAAAACAAAGGTTTCAAGTGCGCTGCTATCGACTGTAATTACTACGACAGCCGACTGGAAACAACAGTTGAATTGAGCAGGATTTCCTGGCAGCTTGTCAGCACTTATCTGAAAGTCTGTGTCACAAATCTCCTTATATGGGATTGTTGTGTTAGCTCTCCGAAATGCTTTCACATTTGAAACATTTGAAATATATTGTTTTAATCGTCTTTGGAAAAAGAAGTCAAGATATCTGGAAGTGAATTGTGGAGTTACGCAAGTAAACATGCAACAACTTTCTGGTTTGGTTTGGTTGTTTTACATTTGGTTAGTTTAAGGAATCACTGAATGGCATTATTTTAAGTGTTGATGCATTTCCTGATTAATCTTTAAGTTTTTTTTCTGGTTTTAAAACACACCTTCTCTGTCTTTCTAGCCGTCCTGCGGACCGTTAGCGATGCTGCTCTTCTGTCACTGTCCCAGCAGAGGGGTGAAGCAGAGAAGGGGCCATCTGGACTGGGTCAGACTGTAGCAGCGACCACACGGGTTGTGGCCAGAACTCCCTACCAGATCATAATAAGAGTTGTGGTGGGAAGAACCACGACTGCAGCTATGGGAACCTTTCCCCGCTACAATGGGACTCTTTCTTCCCATGCACCCCCTTCCTTCCGCTCTGCGGATCTCACTTTCTTCACACCTCTTGAGATACTTCTGTGTGTACATGAGTTGATAAATCCTTTTTTTGTGTTGCCCCATTTATCCGGGCTTTGTCTGTGTAGTGCTAGCTTAGCTTCATTCAAGAAGAGAGCAGCGTATCTGTGATGAGGGAACATTTGGGAAAAGGGCTTTTGTTGCCGATTTGAAAGAGTCTTGACAATTGGTGGCACACTGATAGGGAGCAAACAACAGTCAGTGCACATTCACAGACACACAATGTCCTGCCAGATATGCACGCTGCAACACTCAATGCTCACCCACACATACATGCAAGGAGAGATCCGCTGTGCTCCCAAAAAGTTCACCACTGGTGAAACAAAAACAACAATTCAGCCTTTTAATCATGCATTTCCATAACACTGGGTCAGTTGCTGGTATACTTCTCTTTCCTCTCTAGCATTGTGGAAATGTCTTTGCACAGTGAATACAGTGCTCTGTTTGGTGTCTGACACTCTTGACCTGAATTTTTTTTTTTTTTGGACTTGCTTCCCTTCTGGCCCACTGGCGCTTTGAGAAAGTCCCCACTGTGTAAGGGAATCCCATTGAACACCTCACTATGTTCGCTCCTCCCTTACTGTGTAAGATAAACTCATAAGAGAGAAGGTCACACTTTTTCACACTCCTATCTATCATTGCTCTGTGACAGAGACAGCACTGAGAGTGGAAAAGGAAGTAGAAATTACAGAGTGACAGTAATATCCTTGGACTATTCTGCCACTTGGTGGTCTTGACACAGAATGTGGTTAAGTTGCAAGTGGCCTTCATCTCCAGCAGGAGGAAAAGGAAAATGTCTCTGTCCTTTCCCACTCAATCCGTGCATTGATCTAGCTCTGGACGACGGAGAAGTCTATTATGTTGGAGATTAGCGTTGAAGCTCTTTGTATGCTGTCCTTGTGTTGGCGATTCAGCCGACGACTCATTAAGTGCTCAGAAGCCAGAACTCTGACCTGAATGCAGCACAGACATCATCCTCAATCAAACAAAACATCTCATTCTCCCTCATTGTCTCACCTTTAACCTCTTCCTCTGCTCTTTTTATCTCCTCCTCTTGCTCACATTCACCTTCTCATTGCAGCCAATCCCCTTCTCGAAGTTTTTTTTTCTACTAAAACAGATACCAACAATGTGTCAGAGAAAATTCCATCTGAATTTATGCACTTTGAGTCAAATTACAACAACAAACACATAATGAAAAGATCACAGTACTCTGTATTTGTGAAGTGGGAGAAAATGACACACTATTTTCACATTTTTTCCCCAGTTTGTAGACAGAAATTATATTGTTTCATCTCTGAGGTAGATTTACGTTGTTGCCTTTAGCTAAAGACTCAAACAACAATGAATGTAAGGGCATTCGTTTATTAATATACTGCATTGATGTAGAGTTAAAACACATATCTCAACACGTTATAACTTTTCTGTTACAGTTATGTTATAGCTCTTGACTCATAATAGGACTGAGAATATGCAAAAAGATTGGAAGCTCAAAAGTGACCACAAAGCAGCAGGGAATGCAGCTTCACTCAGGCATCAGCACAATGGAGACCCGAGACTAAAGCAGGGACGGCTACCTCTGCAGCTCGAGTATGAGCTCAAAGGATGAAGCTGAATGTGCCATTTTATTCTGTGAGTAGGTAGAGGAAATCAGGAAAAAACATTGCCTGAAAACAGATGCTTAACATGAATGGAAGACAGAATCTGCATTAAATGTTCTTCCTTAATTTAGCTCAGACACAGAGACAAAACAATGTAGAGAGTTGTATATAGTGACAGGTCAGTGTTTGGACTGAAAAACATAAACACAACTCCAAAGTTAGTGAGAACAACAAAAGGTGAGATAAAACATTTGCTGGGCCAACAATTTGATTGCCACACAGAGTTTGTATCATGATTATTTTTAAAAAGAATGACAAGAGGTAAATTTCCCATGCAGATTTAATGTGAAGTACTGAATGCCAAAAACACCTCCTGTCGTCCTGCACCGCCAGGTATATTTATAAAAACCTGCAGCTGTGTGGAGTATGGCTGTCTTTGCTTGTTATTTATGTGAATGGCCAGAGGGAGCTCAGATGTGGCTTGTCTTTGTAAGTTTATGGTGGAAATATTTTGTGAAAGAGGCCATAAAAAGTAAAAAAAAAAAAAAAAAAAGCACTTTAAAAGAATGCTCTCATACCTGAGAAACTTCTTTGTCTCATTTGTTGTCTTGATCCTCTTCCCTCATGTTTGGGTTGTTCTGTGCATTAAAAAAAGTAATAAAGTAATAACTGTTTCTTAATCCAGTGGCACAAAGGGTTATGTTGGTACTCTTTAAATGACTATTTTTCCCAGTGAAGCTCACTCATGTTTCCTGCATAGCAATCTTTGCAGTAAAAATGCTCACTATTTTATTTTTTTCTGCAGTGGCCACATAACCGAGTGAAAATCATATCAAGATTGTGATATTTAATTTACTCAAAATGTTTTTATTTATTTATTTATTTTTTTTACATTAGTGACTTTTACTCAGTAAGTCGACGGGAAGAAGAACATGCAGAAAATAAAACTAGAACTAAGGATCTGTATAAAAATGTGCTACAATTTAAACTGCCTTATCTGGTTTTGCATAAACAAGCTGTCCACTGCTTGTATTTTCCCTGTCAACCTCACCTTTCTCTGAGAACGGTATTTTGACTGCCAGCCATGGATGTCAACAGAAGCAATTCTTCCTTTTTATTTAATTGGGTGTCAGCTGTAAATGGAGCAGCAGGAAGTCTGTTGATGTTTTCTGGTTGCTGTAATTTAAATTTTTCCTCACCAGAAACGATACACAGTGATTGAATAGCTGCATGTCAAGATACACTTAAATGCTCAAAGTATTGAGGCAACAATTTTATTTAATACTGCAAAGTGCTTTATGTTTTCCATGGCATAGTTGGGACAAGGTATTACATATACCTTGTCCCAATATACATATATGTATATATATTTGTTAAAAAGACATGCAGTTTTTTCTCATTGACATTATTTCAGGCTAAACCTGCCTTATTTTATGATAGTTTTACCAGAAGTATTTCTACACATTAAGAATATTGGGAAAATATATATATATTTTTAGATTTTTTTATAATTTCAAATTCAGTATCCAATAAGAATTTTGTTCCTTCTAACAAAGACGATTCACTTCTATGAGTTTTTAGTTAATTGTCTCTCACATTAATTAGCCCAGTTGTTCATTAATTCACCTTTCAGAAAGAAGACTTGAAAAAAAAATTGAAGCTGTTAAATTGGCTCATCATCACATCGTGTCTGCCCTGTAGTTATAGACTGCTATGGAAATCAGGAACATGATTAATAAATACCTTTGCTTTGATACCTTTTTAATTTTTCTAATTGATTTTCAGCGCAGCCCAATGGATGAGGGTCCAGAACTAGTTGGTCGATTTTTGTCGCGTTCTGGTCAGGGCCAATTGATTTTATGACAAGGTTAAATCCCCAGGACCAAACCGATCAATTAATCATGGTTGATTTCCAATTGCCAGGGCCTGGGGAGTGTAAGATCCTCCTTTATTACATTTGGGACGTACAGGATAAGCCTTGAAGAAATCTGTAACCATAATGATTTCCTACAAACAGTGAAGGCTATTTGACGTAAGAAAGAGTGAGTTTCATCAGTTTAATGCATCACATATTTTGATTTTGTGGAGAAAAAGACCATAAATCAACTTTGATTGGTGATATTTTTGAGGTCTTATGTGAGTAGCTTAAAACGTCATGAGACGATGGTTCAATGATGGTATTTGATAAATGGCATTAACCCACATCACAGTCCAGTATGTGGGATGTTTGGTAGGGATTCTGGATTTGAACATGAGCTGGGATTATTTCTATGTAATTTGTTACCACATGGAAATTACTGGCACTGCTGAGGCAGACCACATTTGGGTAAGGACTTCACAATTAATTTTAAAAACTGAGAATATTAAAAGAAGTTGCATAGAAATTTTCTGTGGTTTATTTTTGAAAATGTCACAATAAATTAAAAGTAAATGAAGAAAATTAAGAAAAAGTAAAAAAGAAATCTAGAAAACAATAAGTGACATGAGATCTTCTACTTTTGATTCATTTATTTCCCAGCAATTCAGGTGAAGAACATTAAGAGAAACTTTCACACATTGTGCTGTCAAACGTAAACCTTAGGAACTAACCTAGCAAGGTCACAGGTGATTTGGATTGACCTGCTCACAGTAAAGTTTACCTAAAAGTGGGATTTCCTGTTTAATAGTTTAATTGTACAGTTTAAATTAATCTGTTGAAAAGCTAATTTATTTTCTTTAAATAAAATGGCCTGCTTGCATTTTGGTATTACACTCAACAGAAAGAAAGTCTGGTAACAAATGATCCTTTACTCTCAACCTAATAGTAATGTAGAAAAAGGTCATACTTGTTATGATTACACCTGTAGCACTTTGTTCAAATTAGTTTGAACAAATATACTAATTATTACTTTTAATAACTGCATGATTACTTATTACTTACTAATCATGCAACTCCATGAAACTGATATTTTTATTCAAGTCAGAGACATAGTCAGAGAAGAGGCCTTATAAAAGAACGATGAGGATCACAGAAAAGTGCACATTTCTCTGATTCTTCTAACATTACTATCATGCTGTAATTGACCATGGAGTGTCACAGACTAACAGATGACTCTGTATTATGAAAATACTCATACTTTCTGAGCAGATGGAGATTATTTCTTGGTGTGTCACTATAGCAGCAGGATCTGTGCTATTGATTCATAACCAGGAAAAGAGAAACAGAAAAAAATCAGTATTACTGTGTTCTTGAGAGGCATTATCTCTTCTGAAACTAACAATGGCCCATTTATTGAAATGCAAATTTCAAATCACACACATCGGCATATTTTTCATATTGAATATGAGCGGCTGAACTGTGACATGTTGTGTTCCTCCATGCTCGGGATTAAGGAGGTAAAATGCGATCAAAATCAGTGAGGGGGGGAAAACCCCAGCTTCTGATGCATGTGAGTGTTGCATATGTATGTTAAAACCTCCTTTCATCATCAAAATTGACTGTGCATTTCATAATTTCTTTTGACTTTATGGAATAGAAATGCAGCAGAAGCAGGAAGGACATGAAAGAGGAAAGGGAAGTTAATGATGTCAGGGCCAGACATGTGCTCCTCTTGAGACAGATTAATGCTCTGTTTTGTGACAAGGAATGACAAATTATAAATCCATAGCAGAGTTTGCCCTCGCTTTCTCATTTTTCTTGTATGGATTTGCCTTTAGCAGGAGAATACAGTCGTTTTAGGAATTAGACTTTGGCCGTTGAACCTGCTCCTCTCTGTTCTTTGTTGCAGAAAAAAAAAATCTGCATAGTCGCCGAGAATAAACAATTAAAACTAGCCGGCCTTGAATTCCAACTTCCCTTTCTCCCATCTCCATATGAAAAGTGTTGCCAATGTGATGCACAATGAATTATTCAAGAACTGTCTTTGTGTGCCAGTGTACAGTATGTAAATCGTGGGAGATAGTTACGATAATTGAATAAAGGTGGAGGACCTTAACTGATTTAGGAGAAGTAACTGCTTTTCTTAACACAACTAAACACATTCATATGCTGATTAGTAAAACTCACTTCACTTGTTTTTTTAATTCACCAATCAGCCCTCTCTTACAGTCCACACACATCTGCTGCATGTTTAATTGCGTTTGTGCACAGCGTTGATTTTGCATTCATCTGCTTGTTAATGGTAACTGACTGTTCCAGCACCAACAGAGGAAATGAAAGGTCAGAAACACAAAGAGAGGTCAGATAATGAGCACTTTAAAGAGTTCCTTGTACTTGTGACACTATTTCTGACCTTTCCATCACCAATTCTAAAGAATCCAAAGCATGGATGGGATTACAAATCAGGAATGGAGAAAGCAAACATGGAAAACCCAAAATGGATAAGTTCTAGTTTCTTCCTTTTTATGTTAAAACATAATTATCTTACTTGAGTCCATCTCCAAAAGGCATGGACATATGGCCATCAAATTGGCATTTGCATACCAAAATTGCTCATACTCCGATTACTTAATTAATGATGACACAGTGCACATACTAACCATGTTATTTTTGTTATGTGAAACAGGGCCTTGATTTCTAATTTTCAAGCGTTTAGATTCAATTTAATTCAATTCAATTCATGTATATGGAGTCAATTCGCAACACGTCATCTCAAGGCGTCTCAATATATATACTAAGAAGCCAGAGTATTTTCCATGTAATTTACACAATACATAACAACCTTTCATCCAGGCTTTCCGTGAGATAAAACCTTGTTTTTCTTGTTTCAGTTCAAAGTTTTCTTCTCTGAATGTTCACTGTCCCTCATGACTCTGTGTGAATACTAAATCTCTAAGATGGTTGTTGAACTTGGCGCATTAAAAATTCATGCTGCAGCTCTTTATCCTGGGAATTCCAATTATGCGGTGGACCACTAAATTGTGTTTGCATTTACAGTGTCACGAAAAACAAATTTGCTCCCCAGATTACATTTCAAAACTCTTTTTGTTTCTTTTTTTGTGACCAAATTGAACCCAAAGACCCTGTTCGGAGCTAAATGTGAGTAGCATCTTGCATCTTTGTTGAATGGTGAATTTTCAAGAAATGTAAAAGTTAAGTGAATAGAATAAAGTAGCTGCCAAACATTTATGTCCTTCTCGTATTTGTTAATAATATTACCTTTAATGATACAAACTCATATGAAGTTGTTTCCAAAATAATTTAGTTGTAAGTTAAACGTCTTTTATTGCTCTCATGCAGGGGCGGATTTAGAAAAATATTTATGGGGTGGCAAGAGGGTGGCAGGGACCTTGTCAAGTTACATTGTTTTCAAAAAAGAGTTTCATGCGCTTAATGTCCGATTTGCCATAACTATTTATTGGATTCATTGTCGCCAGCTGGGGTGGCAACAGGGGTGGCAAGGCTCTCATTTGGGGTGGCAACACATTTAAAAGAACCCATCCCATCAAACTTTGGCAAAATCAGATGTATAATAAGGAGGTTGCTCAATAAAATGCATACAAAATTATAATTACTCTGTAGTAGATGCTTTCTATTGAATTAAGTCTCCAGGTTGCAAACTTTGTCTCTTCTGAATATTATTATTTTAGTCTACGAGTCACTATAACTGGAGATACACACATTGTCTTTAGATAACTTTAGTCAACTAATTCAGTATTTTCAGTTAGTTATAGCAAATCTTGCTCTACAAGCAACAAGAGAGGAACAGACAATGGCACAATGGCAGAGTTGCTATGTGGATTGCTGTTTTCCCTTTCCCCCTTCCTCATTTAAATAGTACAGCTTTAAATATTATATAATTCTTTATGCAGCAAAGCTTCATTTAAATTACTGCCTTTCCCTCTGCTTGCTGACTCTACTTCACCCCTTAAATTAAAAATGAATCCTGGAAGTTCAAAGGCTTCCTTCAATCAGCTGTGTGAAAAGCTCAACCTGTCAGATGTACTCCTGTGCACATCTTGAGGAATTTCTTTCTTCAAGCTCCTTTAGTTTTTGGTAAATCAAGATGAAAAAAGCTATAGTTCCAAAATATACCGTAATATATATAAGCACACCTTTAATTTAACATCTATTCTTCTCCTCTGAACTTATCCAAGTGAGTGAATTTAGAAAGAGAGCTCAACATTTCCAGACATTGATTGGGACCTTTCCTCCTCCGATCCTCCTCTAGTTCCTGAGATGCTACAAGCTACCAGCAGCAGCAGAGCATGCGGGAGGAATATTAGATGTTTAGACAAAAATATATTCTTAGTAGTAAGTGTTTGTCTCTATAAAGCCTTTGTTGCTGTTTGGTTGACTGTACACAGCACCAGTTGTCGGATGTTGAGGGAGTAATGTGGGAATGTGTGGTGTCCTTCTGGGCAGTGAGATTCAGATCTGTCTGTATTGACCTAAGAAGGAAACTGCTGTCTCATCAGCAACACCCCACCAGATAGTCAATCAGCCTGCACAACCTGGATGCTCCCATCCTGTAGTTTAACACACGCACACACACAAACTCAACACATGGACATGTGCACACGTCTCAGAGGATTACGCATCCTGACTGTGTTGATTTTTTTGCATTGCAGGACACCAAGCCAAGAGGCAAAACTGAGCAGGAATCAATGTTGGAGGTAAAACTACTGATTTTCTCCTCGCAACACCCAAAGACGTCGATCAACTGAGAATTTCCTTTTCCATCACTAATCGGTGTTAGCTTGATAAAGCAGAAATACATTCATTTATTTGAATTTAAGCACCCCACTAGGTTTATTTCAGACATTTAAACATTCTTCCTTTTGTTTAAATAAAGGTGGAAAGACATTGGTACTGGGAGTTGGCTATGTTATCTCATATATGTATCTATACACATTGCATTGTTGTACTGCTGAATGGAAGCACACTAACTAAAACACTGTTTAAGTTAAAAATGTAGTAATACTGTTGATTCTGCATGCCTCAAAAATTATGGTTATATTTTAAATTGCTTTTATATGAATTTGCTTTGCAATAAAATGTTTTCCTCAGCATCATATTGAGACCAAAAATACCAAATATAGAATCTGAACATATTTAATAAAAATGTTAATATTTCTAGTAAGTTCTGAATGCTCAGGGCAAATCCTTAAAATGCTGTACTATATTGCATACTTTATTATTTGTTAAGCTCTTTCATATATCTAAAAACAAAGGCAAAAGTAATAATTAAGAACATGCAGTGACTACTTCTGACCCTTAGGGGGCAATGCTTCTCTTTCCTACAACGAGACGAGCTTGGTGTGACTACATTGTGTGTCCCTGTGTTTGTGCACCACTTTGTGTGTGTCTTTGTGTTTCGTCATCCACACATTACCAAGAACGGAGACCAACAGCATCATGCCCATAGGCTGAGACAACAAAGGGAAAGGCCATTCCCTGTAATGGCTGCAATAACAGCACAAAGGCCCGTTATCTACTCTGACTCCCGGTATAATTGGGCCAAAAAAGATGTGTCTCAAAAAATATGCAATTTTAAATTTGGCCAGTTTTGAGAAAAGGCCAAATCTGTGTCCGAACCAATACATATATTGTAGTTGAAGTCTTGGTCTGCCGGATTTATACCGTCATCTAGTTACTTTTCAACTCAGTCTGGTGAGCTCAGAGGTATTTTATAGTCTCTAATTGATTGTGTGATTAGCAACCCAGCAGGCTCCACCCACCTCATGTCCAGTTAAGAGTAATAGTAATTGACTAAGCTGTCAATGGTAAAGAAGGTCGCTGACCAGAGAAGCCTGATGATGGAGGACCAGGACCTGGGGAACTGGCGGCCATATCCACCGTGACCTTCACCTTTCCCCCACACAGGCTCATTGATTTGATTAGACAAACCAGCAGCAGGGTTTCTCCCCCTCACCCCACTGCCTCTCCCTTTTCTGTGATCACCCACTCATCTCTCTCCACATTAGCCCGAGCCTTGAACACATGAAGCTTAGAAATGGGCTTTGTGTTTTGGTACAGGGGTTGGTACATCCATTAGGGCGAATATCCTTCATCCTGCGGGTGATGATGCAACATGAGAGCAATCATTCCACATGATCCAATCTTAGTGAACCACAGGATTAAAGTGGGCCCTCGGGCCAGTCCTCATGTTTATGTGTTCCTGTTGTCAATAAAACAAACTCAGCAGCTTTATGTCCTTTTGTTTGGTTGTTTGTTGTCCTAAAGCTTCACTCAAAGGCATTGTATGCATAAAATATCCTTGACTCTGTGTTCTGCTGGGGCTAAAGAGAAGAGGATTAAACAGAGTTATTAGTGCTGATGTTCCACCCTTAGAGGGGAAAAAATTATAATCAAACAGATCTAAAAATGAAAAATCCTAAAGCTGCTATCTGAATAATTCAACTGTTCTTTAATCCACGTCTACCTTAGAGCTTGAATTTCTACAACAACAAATCTCATAAATGTAGAAGTGGCTGCACTGAGAAAGAAGAACTTAAATGGTGGGTGCTTGTTTTGCAGGATTGGGTGAAGCAAATGAGAAAGTGAATGGGACGTCTCCTGGGACTCTTCTGGGAAGGAGGCCAGGTGACTAATGGAGGCTGGGTTTGGCAGCATAACAGTGGCTGGATATGAATTTTGGGAGAAGAAAAATATAATTCAACAAACCACTTATTAGGCTACAAGTCAAACAATAACAGGCTTCTACAAACAGGTCAAGAAAAGTATGTTTGAAAAAGAACTACAAATTCAAGGTGTTTCAATGATTAGACAATTCAAATGAGAGTGCATTTTATAAAAACCAGCCAAAGTTTGAGTTTAAAAAATGCAGTAAATTTAACGTGTGGCATGTATTTTCTGTGTGAAGTTAGAAATATTGTGCCTGTGTTCAATAAAATTAGCTATGATCTACAGTCTGCATTTCCCTCAAAGCTTTCAGACAGATGGCATGCTTCTCATGAAAAGGTACAGAGGAAATCCTTCACCTGCAGAACATTCACATAGAAAGACTTGGACAGTAAGATAGAAAAATGTTCAGTATTTTACAACTGAATCGTTACTGAGTAAAGTTGTATCCAATGAATCTGAAATACCTGATATAATTCATGCATTTGTGATCTAGCTAGGTACAATAATGTTTGAATGCACATTAATGGATCATGTACACTTTGATCCCAATTAAATTTTTTAAATGAATAGCTTGAATTATTGATCACAGCAGCAGGAAACAATGATGTGACAAAACTTAATGACAAACTCTGTTAACTTCAAGCAAAAAAGAGTGATCAGTTGCTCTCCTCCTAGAATCTGTTTGTCGGGTAAGCGTCATGCGGTGAGTTGCAGTCATATAGTGACTGACTGCTTGTGCCAAACTGTTATTGATCACATTTTAAATGTAGCCATAAAAAAATGAATGTTCATTGTTATTATGCTTAGTCCCAGAAGTGTCTGAAAAGCTGGTTCTTCATGCAGCAAGGAAAGCCCTTCTGGTGAAAATGTTTGAAAAGTTGCATCTTTTCAAACCTTTTCTATGGTGATGTTACTAGGGATGTGCCGATCAGGTTTTCTCCTGCCGATACCGATACCAATCACCCCTGAGGGCCGATCGCCGATTCTGATCCCCGATACCGATCACATAATTATTATTTATTTATTTTTTATCGTAAACACTACCGTTACATTATGTAGAAAAAGGAACCATGAATTCACCTTTAGACAAAAACTTGTTTTTAATAACTTTTCCAAGAAGAAAACTAAACAAAACAGGCATTGTGCAAATTGAACTGCTATCAATAATACTATCTTTAACAGACTGATAACATATGAGCCTCTGAAGAGACTAAATAATGCAAAGAGCCAAAATAAAACCTCTCAACATTGCCAAATAACACTGTCAAGTATAAAACTTAACATTCAAAGGCAAAAACAGGATCCATTACAATAAGCAATCCTGAGTTACTGAATAAAAACTTCCTGTTAGCATAGCGGCTAGCTGGTTACTGCTAGTTCTGATTGGCTTCTTGTTAGCATAGC